>CAMOHE010042592.1:0-36843 GCA_946598075.1 Artocarpus hirsutus
TCAACTCAAAAGGTATATTTTCAATGGTGAAGTTTACTTGGCTAAACCGATTGAACATGGCAGCAATCCTTACACTTATAGAGAGGCTATAGAGATTGTTGATTCGAAGCTTTGGACATAAGCTATAAATACTAGGATGAAGTCTACAAGGACTAATCAAGTCTGAAAGCTTGTAGACCTTCCCGAAGGGGTAAAAGCCATAAGGTATAAGTGGGTCTACAAGAAAGAAAGAGGTGCAGACGAGAAAGTCAAAACCTATAAGGCTAGACTAGTAGCAAAGGGTACATGTGAAAGGAATCGATTATGAGGAAACTGTTTAGTGATCACGCCCCAAAAATGTATGTTTCTTCTTAAACGACGGACGTTTGTAGTATAGAAAGGTTGTCGTATCCACAGGGAGATTAAAATTTGTACCTTGGCAAATTGTTAAAAATAAACGATCAGAAATGCGAGCGATTTTTCGAAGCAAAGTTTAAAATAAATAAATATTTTTTTTGTGATTTTTTTTATTCAAAATTTAAAGCATAATTATCTAAAATATTTGATTTATTATATCTTTTCTCATTAATTGCAAGAACTTTTTACTAATTATATAGGTTAACTGAGAGCGACAATATAGCAAACTATAATGCGGTAAAGGTTTTCCTATAAAAATTAGCAAAGTAATCATCTCTCACTAATGATTTGGTACACTAATTATAAAAATTATAACCGCTGTTACTCAATTATAATTAACATAATTTTAAGATAGAAAAGATAATAAGAAATCAAAATTAATATATTTTTATGGAATAAATTATTGCATTAATTTCGGCAACACTTCATCTTATGAAATATCTAGAATCGACAATATAACAAGTCATACTGTAGTAAAAGAGATTCATAAAATTAAGCATTATTTCATTATTATTAATATTAATTATGCAACACAATTAAATTACATAAAAAAAGCATGACTGAATTTATGTAAAAATTGACAGCATAACAACACTAACAACAATTATTAAAATCTTAAAAATATAATTTATTCCACAAAAATATAAGCATTACAAAGTAGATGTAGAGTTAAAATCCATACCAGATTACAAGCATACAAGATCATCTCTCTGCCTCACTAAACTCTTTACACTAATTTAAGCATTATTTTATTATTATTTTAATAATAGAAAAAGGAAGAAACGGCCCGAAGGCCTTTTAAAGAATGCTCAAGAATGGGAGAATGGAAGGCTATTATAGCCTTGAAAATTACTATTCTTATTTTTTAAATTATTATTTTTATTATATTTTATTGGTTAATAATCGGATCAACATGATCTGTTTTCCCACTTTTTCCACGCCGAGATTTGCTAGAAAGTGGGCAAATTTTAGTTTATAATCTGTTGTGATGACGCGGCTAGAGGCACGGATACAGCTGCATCTCTTCCGTCGATTTTGCAATCCAACGGACCAAAATGAGGAAGAAAAATGGCCTAGGTGGGGTCACGTGGCCTACAGATACTGACCGTGAGATCAGTCCAAGTCATCAATCTAACGGTTGGAAAAAGGACTGCACGTGGAAACGACCGCACGAAATCCAACACTACCCGAGATTCCTTCTAACGAGGGAGGTTTGAGGTTCGAATCCGAGGAACGCGAAAGAAAACCCTAAGGGGCTAGAGGGCCCTAGAGGGGACAATACGGATGAGTGGACGGCACGAGGATGGTCTACCAATAAGAGCATAAGTCCGGGGGTCTCGCAAGGTGGGTCCTATGTAGGCTTGAGGGAGTACGCCCTAGCTGGACGTCACAATCAAACGCGCGTTTTATTAATAGAATGACCATTGTAATGGAATGATATTTCCTAGAAGATAGTTATTTTTATGTTGGTTAAGCAAACAAGCAAAAAGTAGTGAGAATAATTATTCTTATGGAATGGTGTCTTCTTAAAAAATATGAGACCATCCTTAAATAGACCAACAAATTAACCTTCCATTCCTTTTTTTAAGGAATGAGTATTTTTTATCCTAAATTACTCCTCTAATATTTTTAAATTAACCTTAACTACCATTCTCACTGTCGTAATATATATACATATGTAAATTAAACTCTAAATTATTTTTGTTAGAATAGTTATTATTATGTTACTTTCTAAATACTAAGCAAAAATAATAATAATCAATATTTAGGTATATCGATTTTAATCATTTCCTTTGCCTATATTCACATGTCGTTTATTTATTAATAATTGTTTAAAAAATTACCACCTCAATTAATAATTTAGAAACAAAATAATTTTGTTTGGCAACCTCCTATGGTATAAAATAAAATTTTATTAACTATCATATATTATAATATAAAATAAAAATTTATTAACTTGATATATTATTTTAATTTTAAATCATAACTTATAGTTTTAATTATGCTGCCAGTAAATTTTATGTGGACCCCGCTCTAAATGGATTAATCAAAGAGTCTGTAAGGCGCCGTAGGCAAGATACACACAAAAAAAAAAAGAACAAATACTTCGACTCAGCTTAGCTATCATTAAAAACAATGCTTCCATTATTATTACGGGGGAAATTTTGAAAAAATGAGTTAAGAAAATTTGAAATTAAGTGAATGACCTCTTTTTTTTTTGCATTAAAAAAAAGTTTTTTTTTTAGCACCGAAACTACTCCAACTTTTTTCACAGAAAAGAGAAAAAAGATTGTATCGCAAAGAGAAATCTAACTATGATAAAAACAAAAAAAAATGGAACCGTTTTGATATCTAAAAAACTAATTTTTTTATGTAAAAAAAAAAAAAAAAAAAAAAGTCATTTGTCCAAAAAAATTTTTGGACGGTCCACTTGTCCAAGAGCCCCTTATTATGGTTTCTTCCGAGAATCTTCGACACAGCTTAGCTATCATTAAAAACAATGCTTCCATTATTATTATGGTTTCTTTCCGAGAATCTTTCCTCTCAGAATTCCATCTCCGATGAATCTCTGCTTTGCAACCAGGGCCCCTTTTTACACCACCACCACCACCGCTTAGCCTGACCGGGCTTTGATTCTTCTCCATTTTATTAAGCTTTCCATTACCCAAAAATCCCCAAATCTCGCCCAACAAACCCACCGTCGGATTCTTACTCTCGGACTCCACCAAAACCTGTTTCTCGCCACGAGGCTGATCTCCGCATATGCCACCTTCAAGAACCCAACTTGGACAAGGCTTGTTTTTTGCTCGGTCGAGCTCAAGAATGTGCATTTATGGAATACATTGATTAACGGGTTCATGAAAAATGCCAGATATAGTGAGGCTTTCGAGTCGTTTAGAGAAATATGCCGCGGTGATTTGGTTCCTGATGATTATACACTTGCGACTACGGCGAAAGTGTCCGGTGAAACCGAGGACTTTTCTGCTGGTGAAATGATTCATGGGCAAAGTATAAAATCTGGGTTTTTTTTTTATGTTGTCGTCTACAATTCGTTATATCTATGTGCTGTAAATGTGGGAAGTTTGGTGGTGCCAGGAAGGTGTTCGACAAATACCGGAGAGAAATGTGGGGTCTTGGAATATGGTTATTGCTGAGTATGTGGGTTGTGGGAATAAAGTTTTGGTGAAGAATTGTGGGAAATTGTGAATTGTATGCCGATTGATGGGCTTAAGCCTGATGGGTTTACGGTTTCGAGTCTTTTGCCTTTGTGTGGTGTCGACGCCAAAAATGGCCTGACAATGGAAAGGAGTTTCATTGTTATGTTGTGAGGAGTGAAACGGAATTTGATTTGGGTTTTGATGTTCATCTGGGATGTTGTTTAATCGATATGTGCTCGAAGAGTGATAGAGTTGTTGCGGCTAGACGGGTATTTGACCAAATGAAGCGTAGGAATTGTATACTTGGATAGCGATAACGGTTTTGTACAAAACGGAGCTTCAGATGAAGCGTTGTCTTTTCTGCGAGATGCAAGCGGGAAATGGAATAGAGCCTAATAGAGCATCGCTTGTGAGTATCCTTTCCGCTTGTAACTCTCGTGCCAGTTTAATGGGCGGGAAACACATCCATGGATTTGCAATCGGGAAGCTAATGAATCGTGATGTGTTCGTGTAATGCGTTAATCGATATGCATTCCAAGTGCTCTTGCAAGGCGGGTTTTTGGGGATGATTCTTTTGTTAAAAGACGCAATCTGTTGGAATTCAATGATTTCTGGATATGGATTACATGGACGGTGAAATGAAGCTGTTTCATTGTATGATAAGATGGTTCTTGAAGGAATAAGACCAGATGCGATAACTCTCCTTGAGCTACTTTCTGCTTGTGGCAGGTCAGGTTTGGTTGATGAAGGTCTTGATATTTATAGCTCATCAGTTAATAAACATGGAATCAAACCTACAGTTGAGATCTGCGCTTGTGTCGTTGAGATGCTCGGGCGGTCAGGCCAGCTTGATCAAGCACTAGATTTCATCAAAACCATGCCTGTGAGACCCGGACCAGTTGTTTGGGGGCTCTTGTAAATGCTTCATTCTACATGGGAATTCTAAGATGCAAGATCTAGCTTATAGACGCCTTATTGAACTAGAACCTGAGAATCTCATTTCGCTGTCGAACGTTTATGCTTCTTCCAAGCAATGGGATGTTGTGGCTGAAGCGATAATAATGATGAAAGAAAGAGGATTGAGGGAGGAACCAAGGGTGCAGTTGGATTAGAATCAATAGCGCCACTCATTCTTTTTATGTTGATAGCACCGTTCAAACTCAATATATGACATGCTTGAAAGCCTCATATTTGTAATGAAGGAAGAAAAATACTCATCTGATGTTGAAAGTCCAACACAATTGTTTTTTAAAATAAAATAAAAAGAGAAATTACATAAATAAAAGTGGTTTTTATTTCAAGGAAATGCACCGTTTATGTTAAGGGTGGAGCCACAAGCACACAAGGTTGAGAGGCTGCCCCTAAACTTTTCTCTTCCACAATTGTATATAAAATTTTACAAAAATGACTCTCTACCCCCTCTCTTGGAATTCTAAATTTCCTTTATATATTTATTTTTGCAACACCCAGATGATTAGTTAAGTATAATTAGTGTAAACTGGTGTATTTGTGTGGCTTAGTGTAAATTTGAGCTTAATATAACTATTTGTAATGTTTTCCGATTAATTTGATTTTAATTATTTTTAAATTGTTTTCAATTGTTGTTTTAAATTTTGAAACAAAATAAATTGTCAAATACCTGATACACCCTTCTTTGAAAACCATGGGTTGAGAACATGGTTTTTACACAGTCAAACCACTCCCTCTTTCTCTATTTAACTCTTCTTCTCCCCCATTCCCCTCACTCTCTCATTCTCTCCCTCTCTCACTCTCAAACCCTCTTTCTCTCTCTCTCTCCCTTGCGTTCTCTCTCTCTCTTTCTTCTCTTTGATTCAAAACTTTGAAGCACAAATCTTGCTCCTCAGCTGGTTGGAAGCTTAGAAACGTGATTGAGCATCCACAAACTTGTTTCAAACTTTGATTCAAGGTTAGTTTGTTTATTTTTCAAAATTTTCAAACTTTTCTAAATTCCTCAATTTTCTTAGAAAGTTACAATCCGAGTTTTATGAGCTTAAGAAACCTTAAATTTAAGTTAGAGGAACTCAAATTATTTAGAATCTAGACTTGATTTGATGAGAATTGGATTAAATTAAGCTTTCTCTTTTTTTCTCATTTTTGGATTTCTTTGAAATTTTCTATGCAAATCTTGTTTAAAAGTGTTAAAATGTGTTCTAGCATGTTTGTTTATCCTTTATGAATGTTTTGCATGCCTAGGAATTGAGAAAAAAGGTTTAGGTTTGAGATTTGAATTCGGGGAGGCTAAGACTTGAAATTTTGGGTCCCCAAATTTTTTCAGTTCGGTAGGCCGATCTTAAAGATCGGTAGGCCAGACTCATGAGTTCGGCCTGTTAGATTTATATCATCGGCAGGTCGAACCTGAGCAAGTTTGACAGGTCAACTCCGTATGGCTGATAGGCGTAATTGTGCAATTCGGCAGGCCGAACCTAGGCAAGTTCAGCAGGCCGACCGGCCTTTAGGAAAAATGATTGTTTTTCACTCGTTTTCACTACTTTAAACCACAGATAGGAACTTAAACCTTATAAAATGATTTTGTGAACTTTGATGGCACACTAAGACACCATTAGGTAGCATAGTAATGTAGAGCGCTCTAAGCTAGAAATTAATGAACCTAGTTTCTATTTAAGGTTGTTTGTGGTTCCGTGGAGTTAACGTATAGCAGAGATTACGGTGTTAGGTCATAGTGCAGGAGATCGAGGTAAGACTTCTACCATTTCCTTTGATAGCCATGTTCTCAAAATGATTTTGGCCTCAAAAATGATTTATTTCAAAATGTTTTCAATGAAGGATTTAAAAAGGATTTTTATCAGTTATTTTCATAACTGTTGAATGATGATATGATATTCATAATAAACTGCATAATGAATGTAAATGAATACACTTGGTAAAATGAGATTTAAATAATAATAGAAATGAATATAAGAGCATGATGCTATTTCAGAGATCGAGTCGTGTAACGTGCGACCTTGGGAGCAGGTCCTGAAACCCAACTAAGCCACTACGGTGATGATTCCCATGATTTGCCTAAGAAAAGATAATAAGATTATTTCTGGACAAACTTGAACTGTTTTGGCAAGAATGTTTTAAACGAATTTATTCATTTATTCATAATTTCATTTTTTGAATATTCTTCTTAAATGATAAGTTTCATATTCAAATTAAATGTTTTTCTAACTTAGTCCTACTAAGTCTTTCACTCATATTTTTCTTGTTTTAGGATCGATTGAGAGGCTAACGATCGGACTGGCGAGCAGTAGAGGATTCGCGTAGGTTAATTGTGTCATTTAATTCAAGGCATGCAATATTTTATTTTTGTCTTTTATTTATTGGATTGTGATTGTAATACAATTATTGTCAATACTATATGTGTACAAATTGTGGGTTCGGTAGGACCCAACCTGCATCCTTTCCCATTTATTATTTTTGTTTTATATTATCTCATCTCATCTATTTTATTATTTTTATAATCGCTTTAAATAGTTTTAAATTTATCACGTTTTTCTTATTCAAATTTAATTCTTTAATTGGTAAATTTTAACTAAAATTTCATTTGATTAACCAAATTAATCCATCAGGTCACTTCTCAGATTTCGAGATGGGATATTTTTTTTTTTTTTTTTGGGGATAATTTTGATATATGCTCCTCTCCTGGTTCACATACAGATATGAACTCGCTTTTGATATTTGCTTTTACTGAAGTTTGACCATTTGGTTTTTAAACTCTTAACAAATCTTACCGTATTTTTCTCTTTTTCAAATTAAAATTGTTTCGTTAGATGGCCGATAAGTTTGATTTGACAATTTGGTTTTTAAACTCTTAACAAATCTTGTCGTATTTTTCTGTTTTTGAAATTAAAATCGTTTCGTTAGACGGCCGCATCTAGTATGTTACCATCCTCGATGTTAAGCAGGCAATTGTTTAGTTAACTCAACCACCCTTTTCTTTTCTTTTCTTTTCCTTTTTTTTAAAAAAAAACTACCCCTCTTTTATTTTTTCTTTTGGACTATTTCGAGTTACCCTTTTTTAACCAAAGGAAAGAAGAAGAAAACCTCAATATTTCTTTCTTTTTTTTTTTTAAAACCAAATATTATCTTTTAGTATCTGTATAAACTTTCATTAATATTCCTTAAAAAAAAAAAACCCTTCAGGAATTTAGGCAAAACATAACTCCACCCTCCCACACACAAGGGGTGGGCTATCTCACAAGGTATTTATGAGAAAATAGTTGTTTTGAATATCGTCTAAAAACTATTTAAAAAAGAAAATTGTTTTAGAAAACTAGTTAAGAGAAAATATTTTGGCTATGTATATATGTATAGACCAAGTAGAAGACATATAAAAAATATATATTATACAATTTTTTTTGAGAGGAAATATACTATACAATTGATTAGTAGTATATATGTAATAATAATTATTGAAAAAGTTCTATGAAAAAAAAAAGGAAAAGCAGGCCACATTTAAGATAAATTACCTCTGTAGCAGCAAATTAAGAATGAAGTATTCTTTTCCAAAAAAAACATAAAGAAAAAGTATTAATGATAAAAATTTTATTTTTTAAAAAAAATTTGAGAAAGAGAGGCTTGAGATAGATCTGATTACAACCAGCCGTTTAAAAAGAACATAAACAAAAATATTAATGATAAAATAATTTTATTTTTTAAAAAAAATAAAAAAAATAAAGAGCTTTGAGATATATCTGTTACAACCATCAGCGAAACTGGTGGAGTATCTGTAGCCGCAGCCCGACTGTACGGAGATTCTCTAACAACTAGAGCCGCCATTCAAGATAATAATTATAAAGAAGAAGCCACCTGCCACCTTTTCAGTTAGCATTTGCAAGTTCTAAGAAGAACGGAAAATCATTATCAGCAATAGCTTATTCAAAATCCAGCAGAGGTGAAAATGTACAACTTTTTCAAAACTCCTTCACAATCATACTACAATGGCTATCACTATTATGGCAACAACATTCCCCAACCTCCTTCACAATACAATGGCTATAACTATTATGGCAACAACCATTTCCAAGCTCCCAATTCAGAATACAATGCCAATTATGGCAACAACGTTTACCAAGCCCCTCCTTCACAATACTATGCCAATTACGGCAACAACTTCTCCCATGCTCATTCACAATACTATGCCAATTATGGCAACAACTTTTCCCAAGCTCCTAATTCAGTAAGCAATGCCAATTATGGCAACAACGTTTACCAAGCTCCTTCACAATATTATGCCAATTATGGCAACAACGTTTACCAAGCTCCTAATTCAGAAAACAATGTCAATCGTGGAAACAACGTTTACCAAGCTCCTCCACAATACAATGCCCATTATGGCAACAACTTTTTCCAAGCTCCTAATCCAGAATACAAAGGCAATAATTCCGAACAACTGGAGACCAAGGAGCTCTTTCATGATGAGCCCATCTATGACTCTGACGAGGCCGCCATCAATGACCCTCTCTTCCACCCCTTATCTGATCACATCCCGTCCCCGGAGAATTCGCCCTCAAGTAATTCTTCTTTGATCTCCAACAAAGTTAACAAGCCTGAAAATTCAAAGGTACACGTAATTTCTTTTTTCTTTGACGAAACATGACGCACTGCTGCAAAGTGGGTCTTTATTCTCTGGAGTCTAATATTAACGCTATTTTCTTACTGCTTTTTCTTTGGCTCCATGCAAAGTCTCATCCAAAATTCCATAGAATCCCCTTTTTCTTCTTATTATCTTACTTTTGTTTTTTCGCAAAAGGTGACAATTCAATATTGGACGGAAAGTGGCTCGCGGCTGGATAATCTCAGTAGAGTTTTACAGCATATACATGGCCAAGCCGAGGACGGGAAGTGCAAAAACATTCACTTGCAGTGTGATTGTGGAAAGATATATCATTTCCTTATTGTTAATGGACGTTGCTTCTACCAGATTAATGGAAATAATGTCTTCAACCTTGTTTTGTAGATTCTGATTTCATTTTCAATTTCTTTTCAATAGTCGTTTTGATAGGTTTGGCTGCGAAAATGTTTGGGTTCTGTAAAGAATTGTGAAGCTTTTTTTAGATATTCTTCAATGGTTATTTTAAAGAATGAGAAGTAACTTTAAGAATGAGAAGTAACTTTTCTTTTTTCCTTTTTGCCCCTTTCTGTGCACAGATTTCTGTTTGTGCTTCATGGGATGATGTCGTTAGTAAAGTCGGTGTCGTTTTCTAGTGTCCCAAAGAGGTCAATTTCAACATTCGGGATCCCGTTTAATCAAATAATGCTAAGATCAACTTATCACACGCATATCTTTGTTTAACTTTGCATCCTCACTATCTATTGCCAATTATCCTAAAAACTTTTAACTAATAACTACGCTATGATGATCAGCTTGAAATAGATAATCCATTTCTTAGAAACTGGTCCACGTGAGGTCAAAAGCCATTAAACCACCTCTTCTGTTGCTTATTTGTCATGATGTGCGGATTGGTGTACTCGTATGTTTCCGATACTTAATATTGTGTTACCAAAACTTTACTATGTGTTATAGTATAAAGCAAAAAAATTCTACTCTATAAACTTCTTATATACTACAATAATCCAATGCTCCCAACACTTCATTTATACAATATATTTTTTTTTTTTTAGAATTCCCAAGTTAATTTTTAGGGTTGGTTTATGGTAAAACCTAATGCATGTTTTTGAATTTGATCAAAATTACATCAAAATAGAAAAAAAAATTCTGAATGGACAATTTTTTTTTTTGGGATTTGATGGTTGATAAACAAAGACCTACTAGTAGTTCATTTTTTTATACCCTAGGGCAAAAAGCTCCTAATTTTTGAATGAAAACCTCATGGTTTTTTTAGGCAAAAAAAATCTTTTTGCCCTTGATATATGCGAATTCAAACAGAAAATTCTTCATTAAGCTTCAACAATCCTAGAAATTTCCACTACAACTTTGGACATGACGTGATGAATTCAACAAATATGAGAGAAAGAACATGTGGGAATTACGTGATATGTGGAAAAATATGGGGAGGAAGATAACGGTCTTTGTGGAAATATATATATTTTTTATATGAAAAGAAAATAAATCTAGATTTTAAATATTTAGGGGTGTCTTGACAAAGAAAAATGCCTAGAGACATCACCGGTTTTAGGCACCATCATTAACAAAAAGTAAATTACATTAACACTTTTTGTGTTTTACTCAAACTACGGAGATACATCTTCAACCAAACTAATTATATTGACCTCCCTTAACTGTTCAAAAAAATTACAAGACCATAAAGGTTGACAGTGAGTTGACTATTATTTTTGTTCAAAATGTCAAAAATGCTACTCTATTTCAAAATGTCAAAAATGCCACCCCATCAATTAAAAAACTTTTTAGTCTTTTATGCCGGAAATGATAATTTTACCTTTCTTTGATATTGAAAATGAGTTTAAATAATTTGTACACAATTATAACTATAAAATTTCAATCTTACAAAAGATTTTTTTTTTCTTTTCTCTTTTTCTCTAAAAATAATAATTATGCTTAAAATAAAATAAAATACAAAAATTAAAATTGCATAGCCCAAAAATGTCCACAATTAATTCCCAAGATAATCACAACGACACAATTGGATATCATTGTGTTGATCTCAAAAAAAGCTTATGTTATGGGTTAAAAATGGCATGGAGATGGACAATTGGATATCGTGGAATAATGTCATGGGATATGACTTGGTGCGATTAAGTATAACACTGCCTACTAAGGACCCCATATCATTACAGTTAGACAAATAACTTAAGAAGATGCTCTATAATATATCAACTATCAGAAAATAATAATAATAATAATAATAATAATAACAATAATAATAATTTAGAGATCAACACGAAGAACAATTATTATTTAGGATCACATATAAGTCCCCAGCTACATCAACAAAGTCCAAGACTAGCCCAATGCTCACAAATCTACCCTACAAAAACTACCGAACATCAATAATATAGAGAATATATATATATATATAGGTGTGGTGTTGATGGTTATATTTTCATTAAATACTGTTATTATTAACCGTTTAATGTAAATCTAACGGTTGTAATGAAGTGAATAGTTGATAAAAAAATTTTATTATAAATAATGAGGTTAAATTCTTATCACATAATATCATCAATTGTTATTAAAACTTATCCTTTTTGAATATGTAACCATAGAAGACATGACTATTAAAAACAAGTCCATGAGATACACCTACACGTCATCTATTATTATCATAATATATGAATATGTATATATATCTTGTATTTGCATGACCTATTATATTCTATTGTATATTATATGATATAGAATAATATATATAATACACGTGAACATATATATATATATATATACACACATTTATGTAACCACACGCACATGCTCAGACCTGGACAACCACGAGTTTTGACTTTGAGTATTGTGGCTTGTAATCGACCGAGGACCTTTAGGTTATAAAAAGTAAATAAAAAGACCATTCACCACAAGGTGAAAAAAAGTGGTCAATATAAACCCAAAGGCCAGTCCATAAGGCTATGTATACCCTTACCATACACGGGACATCAAAATAGACAAAACTAAAGCTAGGGGCAGGCGAGATGGGAGCAGAAGGAAAAAGATAGTGGATGTCACGACAAGTTATATTAGATTAGAATATGAGGTTTTGATAGATTTGGCTACAAAAATGTTTGGATTTTGCAAAGAACTGTGATGCTTTTGTTTAGATACTCTTCAATGGTTATTTTAAGGAATGAAAAGTAAGTTTTCTTTATCAATGTTTTTCTTTTTCCTTCTTCTCTGTGCACAAATTTCTGTTTGCGCTTCCTGTTCCCATTGTAGTGTCTTTTCTGAGGAATGTCGTAGTGGAATGTCGTAGTGGGTGTTTAGAAGAGTGATGAGAACCAGTAGTGAGAATCACTTTTACTGTAACATGTGAGAGTTGTACACTGTAGCAATTTTTTTATTGTTACTGTAGCATATGAGAACTTTTTACTATTCATAACTGAGTTTGTGGTGGAAAGTGAGTGGTTCCCACCATTGCCAAACACCCTAATAGTTTGTTGATGAGACTGTCGTTTTTATGGGATGGTGTCGTTTTCACTTCATGATGTATTATTTTTGTCCCAACGTCTCAAAATGTTAATTTCACGTATATGTTTGTTTAAGTTTGGATTCTCAGTAACTATAACCAATTATTTTTAAAACTACGTTTAACTAATAACTACCAGCTTGAAATAGATGATCCACTTCTCAAAAGCGGGTCCAGGTGAGGTCAAAAGGCATTAGACCAATTCTTCTGTTGCTTATTTGTCATCATGTGCGGACAGGTGTACTTTTTTTTGGTGAGGTTACTTGTATTTTTTGAATATCAAATGTAAGTTTTTCATTTTATTTTTATAATTTCCGAGTTAATATTTAGGATTGTTTTACGGTAAGACGTCATACTACCTCAATTTTTTTTTATTTGGTTAAAATCACATCAAAATAAAAAAATTTAATAGCTGAATAAATAAAAAATAATTGATGGTTAAATTTTTTTATTTGATTAAAATCACATCAAAATAGAAAACTTTAATGGCTGAAAAAACAAAGAACAATTGGTAGTTCAATTTTTTTTTTTTTCAACTCACTGCATTAGGAATCTTCCAAACTTTGCATTTCTTTTTTTTTTTTTTTGTTTGAAATTGCGCCAAGTGAACCGATTTATAGAACTATTTGAAATAAACAGGACATTTACAAAGATTAAAAACTAATGGGCCATATTCATTTTACATATTTTATTTTTCAATTTTACCGCTTTAATTAATTAACTTTCTCATCTCAAACCTGCTTTCTCTTATTTTCAAGGAATTTAAACCTTCTTTTCAAATCCTCAGTTTTTTTAGGCAAAAAAAGAAAAGAGATCTTTTTTTAGGCGAATTCGAATAGAAACTTCTTCATCAAGCTCAAACAATTCTAGAAATTTCCACTATAACTTCGGAAATGGCATGATGAATCCAACAAATATGAAAAAAAAGGGAATTACGTGGGATGTGGAAAAAATATGGGGCGTAAGATAAGAGTATTTGTGGAAATATATAAGATTTGGATATGAACAAAAAATAAATAAATATTGAATTTTAAATATCTAAAGGTGTCCTTACAGAAACTTGGTGTGTCAATATAATTTCTTATAAATTCAAGCTTTTAATTTATTTTTTTTTCAATATGTCATTAATTCTTTAGCCGTATTATATGGAATTCAAAAACTGAATATTCAAACTAAAGATCACAACTAGTCGAAACTGGTGGACTAACCATTCGAAATCTTCTCAAAAAAATTAAAAAAAAAATCAAGATAAATCCCTTCTTCCACCGCCCTCTCTCTCTCTCTCTCTCTATATATATATATATATAGCTCTTTTACCCCTCTTTTTCCATTTATTTATTATTTGCATCACCCAGCGAGAGACAGATATAGAATTTAACAACAATGGAAAATAACATTCTCAAATTTCCTCCACAATACTCCGGTTACGATTATTCTTTCCTTGAGGCCGCCGTCCAATACTTGAATGACATTCCTTTCCCGAAGAATTCGCTTTTCGAGTTCCTCAAGCCCTATTGAGATTAACAAGACTCAAGACAATTCAAACGTATGTAATTTCCTTTTCTTTAGTCATGTCCCTTGATATAACAGATCATAGATTATTCTGCAACAAGTTCAAACCATAAAATTATAATTTGGTTTAATTTTTTTATAAGAACAAAACATTACAGAAAATTGTGCTTTGCCAGACGGGCTAATATAAAATAATTAATCTCAGAAATTAATGCTCTTATTTTTTTTTTAATTTAGAGTTAAATTCATGAGAGGTCTTTATGACTTTTTTCCCTGATCACCACAAGTAATTCATGTGTTGAAGCATAAGCTAGGATGTTTAACTACTATTTGGATGATCTATAGAAAAGTGTTTTTCAACTTCAAAGAACTTTGAATATGTTTGGTTAAATAAATCAAAAACTTTTACTGATAAGTCAAAAGCTCTTATTGATAAAATAATATAATTTAAAAATGTAAATGAAATTTTTAATTTGTTATTCTTAAATAAAAAGTGTAAAATGTAAATAAAAAAACTTTCATAAATACTAAAAAATTGACTTGTTCTCAAAGTGCTTATAAAAACCTAAATTACTTTTTGGATAACATATTCAAAAGCTACGTTTGAAGTAAATAAGCTAAAAGTAGCATTTTTTAAGCCATTCTAAATAACCTATTTTTAAAAGAAAAAAATTTGTAAAGTTTTAATGAATTAACTTTAATTTGTGTTTCGTGATATGGGTTATTTTTATTATTATTATTATTATGTGTTTCTTTCTTTTATTATTGTCGACGCCGTCGTCCTCTTTAATGCAAACTTTTATTCCACAGAATCCAATTTTCTTAGTTCTTTTTTTTATTCTTTGCATCATAATATGATATAACGCTGCTTTATTTATTTTTTTAAAGGTGTTTTTCTAAAAGAAATGGATTTTTATTTTATTTTATTTATTTACCTTTTGTTTAAGTAGGAGATGATAAAGATCTGGCAATGTACGGACAAGTCGATAAAAGAGCTCATAGCAGGTGAACATGAATCAGAGGACCAAACCTCGAATCACTTGTTGAAGAGAAAGGTAACAAAGGAACACAATAACATGCATCAATCTCGATATAAACGACACTAAGGTCTGTTTCTTGATTCTCTAAAAGTTTTGGTTGTTTACCAAAACAATATGACTTTTTTTACGCTAATATTAATTGATTCTATTTTTGGCAGAGTTCTTAAACAAGATTGGAAGAGTTTTTGAGAGCGGAGGAGGGAGATGGGAAGCTCCAGTGTGATTGTGGAAAGAAATATCGATTTCTTATAGCTAATGGAAGTTGCTTCCTCAAGATTATAAATTAGTGAGACCGTTTGTTATTGTTTTTAAAATAGATAAAAATGTTTTTGTTTTAAAAAATAAGAAATTTTTTAGAATTATGTTGAGAATGTTTTAAAAATTTTTGTTTCGAAAAACGTACAAAAATATTTTTAAAAAATTCTACAAATAAAAACAATTGATTTTGAATTCATTTTTAATTTTTTTGTTTTTTTGTTTCGAATCTGTAAACTGTGATGCTTTGTAGAACTACTTGAGCTTTGACCTATTGAGGAAAAAGTACATTTGTATAAATTTTCCTTTTCAATATTTAATTAAGATATAAATTTAAGAAAGGTTTGTTGCTGATTACATGATATGTCTTTGGAAAATGATAATTATGGTGTTATCATGGAAAATACTACCGATTCTTACTTGGTTGGACTCCAACGTTTTAAAAGGCATAGGAATTGTAGAAATAAACACTAGACAGACATGAAGTCTAAAGGGTAAACTGCGTAGAAAACAATTATTTTAATCAACTTGCAAACTAAAGTAAGACTTAAACTAAATGTTTGTTATTATTTTTTTCTTCTTATTTTTCTCTCTTAGGATATTCAGCTCGCAACACAATGGAGCCTTTGAACCCCTTGAGTTTTGTGCCAAAAGGTGTCCTCTAAGAATGGAGCTTCCTCCCCGAAGGGAGGTGCTTCCTGATCGCCTCCTCCTCTCCCAATTTTGTTTCTCCACGTCACCGCACAAATGAATGGAGAAGAAAATCAAGTGAAGAAAACTTGCAGCTCGCGGACATGTGGCGCAAAATAATTTGGAGCCAGGGAGTTCTGTGATGCTTATCGCGGATGCATTGGGTAAGAGAAGAGGGCACACGGGCCTTCTGTGGAGTGTGCGGCACAAGAGTGGCGGGCTGCTGTAGTACTCGCGACAAGCGCGACACTTGGCGGCGGCTAAGTGGCTCGGTTTTTTTAAGCCAAATGCTCTGCTGGTCGGGTGTGTGGCGTACGCGCGAAGCTGATGGCCTGCAGGCTGATCCGATGACTGGAAGGGAGAGGTTGTGCCTTTTTTAGTCGCATGAGTGGAATTTCTTCACTATCATGAATTTGAATTTTACTCTCATTTTGATCCCAAATTCCGCCAAATAGTCATTTAGCCTATATCACCCATTCAACGTACACAAATGAGATAAAATAAAATAAATAGAAATAATAATAATAATAATAATATAATGATGATGATGATGATGATGATGATGATGAAAATCAAATAAAATCAAATAAACAAAAATGAAATAAAAAGTAAAATATATAAAATTAAATAAAAATATCAAAAACATAAAAAAAAAAAAATATGTGCATTAAAGGACATGAATGACTATTTTTATAGAGTGATCACTCCTCCAAACTTAATATTTTACCTGCCCTCAAGAAAAAACAAAAAACAAAAAGAAACAAAAATTAAACAAAAAATAAAAACTAGAGGCAAATTGTGCTAAATTGATGACTTCCATGGATTCCTCAAAGATTAACTAGAATGCATAGCTCAAGTAAAATGCAAAAATTGACCACACTACATCAAGGATGGGACTTCATTGAGCTTGTAATGAATGGCTTAGGTGAGAGGTAGGATGTGAAAAATTTATGGCTTGAATTACATCATAAGCACATAATCGATCTAGGACCTTGTTTTTTTTTTTTTTTTTTTTGGTTGCTACTACACCCCCAAACTTATTTATTTATTTATTTCTTTTTATGAACTAAGAGTGTAGAAACTTTTTCTTTTTTTTTTTTGCTTCTTTTTTTATAAACATATATATAAAACAAAAAGAAAACTTTCGAAACTCTACTCTTCCTCTCATAATTTAGCATAGCTCAAAAACAATTCCTAGAAAGATCATATGCTTAGAATATAGTAAAGAATAGGAAATCATGTAATGGCTAGGCTAAAAATATGTCTTCCAAAAAAAGGGAAATATAAGGCTTAATGGGGTGTATAGGGCTAGAATATCTATGTAGGCTCAAAAAGGCTCAAACGGTCCAAAGATAGCCTAAGTGATTTCCTTAATGAAGTATGGTCTAGGATTTTACCTAAAGAACAAATCAAACAAACTCTAGGACTTAGAAAATCACAAAAATTACATATTCACATAAATATTCTCCAAAAATACACACAACTCAAATCAAGACATGATGCTCAAAATGAAACAATCATAATCGAAATGAAACAAACTCAAGTACTAAGCATAAAACTAGACAATATTCATACTTTTCCACACAAAATGCACAATTTTCAATCATAGTTCTCATAATTGGTCTAGGAGAAATCGTCAAAGAAAGCACAAAGAAATCCAATTATTCAAAACTTTTTAAAAATTTTTAAAATTATTTAAAAAAACAAAAAGTTTAATTTTTCCCCCCAAACTCAATATGCACAAGATCCTCAAAGTGTAAAAAAGCACAAAACTAGGAAAAGTTTAAGAAAACTCTTCTCGTTGATGTTCAATGGTGCTTAGGCATGACTTGATATCCTTTAGGCTCTTGGAGCGCCTCCCACGACTCCAACTCCATTTTGGCTTCCCCACTTGTACCTACAAAAGAAAAGGAGCAAAAGAGAAAGCAAAAAGATTCCAAAACTCGAAAAGAAAAACTCAAAATTTAGAGAACTTGGGTTGCCTCCCAAGAAAAAGTTTAGAGGACTTAGGTTGCCTCCCAAGAAATGCTTGATTTAAAGCCTTCGGCTTAACTTTTGAAGAAGTGTCTATTAAAGAGCGGCTTCTGCCCATAATAGGTGTCCTACAACACCATATATGGATCTTTGTTGTGAATGTCGTCAAGCTTGACATGATTTGGAAGCGTTTGGCATGTCAATCTAATAAGACTTGGCTTCAAATGATGGGCTTGATGGAAGAACCCCAATTGGCTCTAACTCATAAAGTGGATAGTATAGTGTTGGGGGTGATAATGGGCAAAAAGGATCACTTGGTGGTATAAAATGATAGGACCATTGATAATTTTAAATCAATGGTTTCTTGAACTTCTTCATCCGCCAATGACTCTTGTGCCTCGTCACTCTTACAACCTTAGTTGTTTGAATACGTCAAATCACAATCTTCATCAAACCACACCGCACACTTTACCATTTGATTGTTTTCTTTAAGCCTCTCCACTTATTGCTCTGTTTGTGTTGGCTCTTCAAAGTGGCAAGCTTCCATGTTGACACTTGGAACATCCATGCAAGGAATAGATGCTTTCACTTCTTCAAAGTTTTGCACTATTACCATCGTATGTTGCAAGTTTTAAAATGATGCCTCTACTCAATACGTACCTTCTTTCAAGGGCTTATTTGGGATAGTATGTGCTTTTGTTTTTAAGCAATAGAATAACAGAGTGTTTAACAAAATCGATTGTAATCAAAATTTTTTATTGGTACAATATAAAGCTCTCACATACTATAAAGATCATAAAAGATAAGCTATAGTATAGAGCTCTCACATGTCACAATTTTTAGTTAAAAAGTTTCTGTTTTAACTATATTTTTCAAGCATCCTATAAAAGAAGTAAAAGCTTGACTAGTTTAGTTAGTGTTTAAATAATACATAAAAAGTATTTTTTTTATGTTAAAAATGCTTCTAAATATGTTTGAGTAAAAAGGTCAAAATTATATTGGTACAAAAAGTGGGGTGAGTAAAGGATATTCCTTCCTATTAAAGTCCTTCATTCATGATTAGCTTATTCGTTTCTTATTGCATGTTTTCAAGTGACAAAAAGTCAACCTCTGAATTTGATTATCACTTCACTTATCTCAGCTTGTCGACAACTAAAACGACAAAATGAATGCAACAATAGTTATGGTGGACGAAAGAATCTTTTCCCGTTTCAATTTCTCTCGTTTTCCCATTAACCAAACAACAACCTTAATTCAACACCAGACCTTTACGCTCCTACTCTCTGTGTTTCAGCTCAAGCCAAAGACTTTCCCTTTGTCAAATCACATCCTATAAAAAGACTCCACGTTTCTCTCTCTCCCTCTCTTTCTTTCTCTCTCTGCAATGCCACTCCACTTATCCAAGTCCATCCTCTTCTCCTCTCTCCAAAACCAAAATCCCCAATTCAAATGGCGAATATCTCTTCCAATTCCAATCTGGCAGCTTCAAATCCTTCTCTAACTCCCAAAGCTCGCCTCAGAGGCGTCGTGTTCCACATGGTCGGAACTCTCACCGTTCCGGCCATCGATTTCCCGGCGATATACAGAGCAGTGCTCGGAGATAACGAGTATTTTCGGATCAAGGTTGAGAATCCCTCAGGAATCGATATCTTGCACCAAATCGAGAATTGGAGCCCCCAGAAGCAGCGAAAGGCGTACGAAACTATCGCCGTTTTCGAGCGCCAGGGACTCGATCGGCTACAGATCATCGCTCAGAGAATTCTGTCGGTTCGTTGGTTCTTCTGGCTTCTGTTTGTTTGCTGAGAAAGTGACGGATGACAAAATGGAAGATTTGAAGTATTACGTACTTACTTGGTTTAGAGATAGGAAAATGGCTGAATTTGTGGTGCTTGTGGTTTCTGTTTGTTTGCTCAGAAAATGTTGGGATGTGAAACCTACATTTTCCTTTTCGGCAGTTGCTTTTAGAGATAAGATAATGACTGATCTTGCGGTTCTGGATTTCGTTTGTTTGCTGAGAAACTTTTAGAATGTGAAAAATGATAGGAGAGAAGCCTACATTTTTCGTTTCTGACAACTACTTTTAAGACAAGATAATAACTAAATTAGTGATCCTGGTTTCTGTTGGTTTCCCGGGAAAATACTGGATGAGAAAATGGAAGATGTGAGCTCTACATTTTCATTTTTGACGATCGATTTAGGGATTAGATTGATGAATTTGTTTAGTGGTTTTTGGATGCAGGTGCCGCAGAACTCTGCAGATTTCTTGATTCTAAAAGGGTAAGGTCAAGCACAATCTTTAGATCTTCCTACGTAGCTATTTCTTGTTTTCTTTTAAGTTAATTGATTTCGCCTTTTTATCCTAAGATTTGTAAGCTTTGGGTTCATTTCTGATCATCAAATATGTTCCATCTCTGATCTTGAAAGATTTAAACTCTTGGATAAACAAGTGAATAACAATGTGCCAGTGTTTCAGTGTTCAATCACTGAATTTCATAATCTTTGGTTGCCAGAAATACTTCTCAATAAAACAATTTATCATCTTTTTGGGCCATAGTGGTTTACATCATGCAGCTCTGGTGATAAATTGGTTAATTGGTTGATTTTTTTTTTTGCCTCTCTGTAGGCGAGGCTTAATTACACGCAGTGTTAAGGCTGCAGCGGACTTTTTTGAAGAACGTTTCGGGGTAAGGCCATTAAAGTGCAAAACTAAGAGGTATACACAAGCTGTTATGTAAATAGAAGTTATGTTTTTCCTTATGAGTGATGTAAATTTTTTGATATTTGTTATTGCTGCAGATAACATTTTCTCCAGCTCTAAGCAGGGAATTTCGTCCTTTTAAGCCAGACCCAGCTCCACTACTACATATATGTTCAACTTGGGACGTTCAGCCTAGTGAAGTGATGATGGCTGGTGACAGTCTTAAAAATGATGGACGTAGTCTGGCAGATTTAAAACTAAATTCAGCGAACAATACCATTTCTTGATGGACTGTTGTATATTAACATCTCTCAATCTTGATGTGTAGCAGAATGTAGCTCTCATTTAATAAGCTGTTTAATATCAAGGATTGAGGAAGTTTCCTTAAAGAATATTGTGATGTTTCCTGTTGTCAATATGGCATAATTGATTTCTTAATTGTGCTGTATAGACACAAAAATCGTCACACATAAGTTTTTGTTGGTAAAATGTAGTAAGCAAGCAGGAGCATTTGCGTGCTTGCTCGATGAAGATGGAAGGTACGGCTCTGCAAAATATGCCTATGTGGAACACCAACCAGATTTCAGAGTGTCTTCCCTTGCTGAAGTTCACACGCTATTGGAAACGTGTTTTCATCTGGCGCCTTGATCTCCAACGTTATTGCAACAAAATTTTTTATGCTCGACATGGAAGCATGTTATGGAAAAAACATGTCGAAGTACTTTTTGGGTGGTTTATCCCTTGTTGTCTATAAACCCTTTGAGATCAGCAGAAACCCGTTAGCAGATGCTTATCAAGCATTGAGGTACTGTGAGTTTCTTTTATCTTTTTGGTGGGACTATTCACGGATGGTGCCCTACTAAACAAGCTCTCAGTTGATTCGTAGACACTTTTGGGGCGAGTTCTGTTGTTGTACTTGTATATATAGATGCATATTTTTTCACATGGTTTTATGTTTGTCCATGTTGCAGGCTCTTAGGAAAAGAAAACCAAATAAGGGTGAGGAAAGTTGTTTGTTAAGCTCAAAACCCAGAAAAGGAAAAAAATGAAATAAAATACATACGATAAACAAAAAATAAAAATAAAATAACTTACTATGAAATATGAGCTGAAAATCCAGCAAGGGAAAAACATAAATAAACAAACTTGAAAAATACGCCCACCGTGGGGCTCGAACCCACGACCACAAGGTTAAGAGCCTTGCGCTCTACCGACTGAGCTAGACGGGCTGCTTGCTATTGCGCTTATGTCTTCTGGTAAAATAAATAAATATTTAATTTACGACATACTTGCACCATTTCCTATTCTGAAGTAGTCAATTTGTTTATTTGTTGATGAGAACCATGTGGCTTTGATCACAGAAGAAACCCATCATCAGGCGCTTATTTGGTTTTAGGTGCAATAGTCCCTTTTGGTCTTACCATTCATGGATGCTTACACTCTTTTGGGGCAGTGTTTGTTTTGTATTGGTCTATACACTTTTTTCCCCTTTCTGTTGTATGTGTGTGTGTGTGTGTGTGTATATATATATATATATTCATTGATGTGGCTTGTCTGCAACTTCACGTTGCCATGTTTGGTCGACAATGGCATTGTTTCGAAGGCAGTAAACAACAATAAATAAATAGAGAAAGCAAAGATGTTCTTTTTTAAATCTCACCGATGAATCTCGCGATAGAAAATCACCCTGCAATTATGAACGGTTCAGGCGCTAAACGAGATGGAACGACGTCGTTTATATGAGAGCGTTAAAACAAGCGCGCGTAAAGCAACTACCAAGTTTGCTAATGCAAGTTCACACAACCGTCTACTTACTTTCGGGAAGGAAAAGAAAATCACATTATCTTTATGGGCCCCATTGGATTAAAAAAAGTTGACGGTGAATATATCATACGTGGGAACTACACGCTGTTCTATGGAAGAAGAATTCCTTTTTCTCGCTTTTATGTTTTTTTTCCTTCTAAAATTGCTTGTCGTTTTCTAGAATTTTTTTTGTTGAAACGTTTTGCTTTTTAACGAGTTGTTGTTTTTTCCAAAGATGTCGTTGTAGTGTCAATTGCTAACAGAAGCTGTCGTTTGTAAGTAAGACTGTCGTTTTTTTGTCAGTTGTCGTTGTATAAGTAATTGGCGTTCCTTGAACATGTTGCCGTTTGTGTGATACTGGTGCGGTCGAGTCGACCTAGGAGAAACACGGAGAATGATGTTGTCATTCTTTCAAGCTCCGATTTTTGCATGTAAGCAACGTTGTCGTTTGAAAAGGTCAGTGTCTTTTACAAGTTAAATCCGAGAAAAAAACAAAACTCATTAAACCTCCACGCGCCAGCTCCCCCATGCAGACCAATCGCTAAAATAGCCCCACATGAGGACGTCGTTTAAGACGTTTCTATACTCTCGACGGCGGACAAGGAGTTTTGATCTTCGAGGTCACAATCATCCTTTGACAGGATCGGTTCAAGAAAAATTGACGTGTCGAAATCCCCTTGCGGGACCCACCGGTCTATTTTTCCATTTATTTATTTTTTTGCCAATAATCTAGGACCTTTGAGCGCGTGTCGGCGCGTGTGCCGTTATTGACCGCGACAAAATCTCCCTCTTGAAATAACAAACATAAAGCAAACTAGGACTGGTGTCAAGGAATGGAATCCTCTCCATCTCTCTCTTTTATCTAAAAGAAAAATCGTCAAAAACACATTCCATACCCCAACACATTCTTCTAGATTTCTCTCTCAGCACTCTTTGATTATCAAAATATATTCTTTCCTGCTCTGTTAGCAATTCACCATAACATATACACGACACCAAGTTTTGTTTGTTGGGTTATTCATTATTCTGATACCAATCTTCTTGTGCTGGTCTGGTCAACACTTTTTTCTTTTTTTTTGGCATTCCATAAAAAACTCATCAAACTCTCTCACTTGGAAACCAGACCCAGAAAACCCCATTTACTCAATATTACTATAATCATCACTATTATGATTCACCACCCATTGGTCTCCTCTGAAAACCCATCATGGAGGACAATAATCTGTCCACAGATCTTGAAGAAACACCAAATCCAATCTCCTTCTTTACAGTTGATAAAGAAAAGACCATTCCTTTGTTTTAATCCCCAAAACCCAGAAGCCCAAATCAAAACCACCAGCAACAACACTGTTGTGACTGCCTCAAGACAAGTCTTTGATACGAAAAAGGGTGGAGAAAAAAGGAGTGATTTTGAGGAGATAAAAAGAAGAGATAATGAAGTTGTTGTGGATAGTAATAAAGAGATGTTGGTTTTGTGTGGCGTTGGGTATTGGGTTCAGGGTTTTAGGTGCTTTCCATGGCTGGCTTTGAACTTCCACATGACTCATGCCCTTAACTTGAACCCTTCCACTTTGCAGCTTGTTCAGAACTCTGGCAACTTGCCCATGGCGGCCAAGCCTCTTTATGGGATCTTGTCTGATACTTTTTCCATTGCTGGTGCTCGTAGAATACCTTATATTTCCATTGGAGGTTGTTCATTATTGTCATGGTTATACTGTATTTACCTGCCCTGCTTTTTTTTTTTCCCCTTCACTTTTATATCCCCTAAATTTAGTAATTTGGATATTATGAATTGAGCAATGGCTTCACTGCTTCACGAAGAGTTGATCTTACAACTATTCTGTAAATTTGATAATTTTATGTTTTTATGTGATCTATGAAAAATTAATTCTATACGTGTTCAAAATCCTTGTAACTGAAAATAGCAGTGGAGGGTCCTTTTAACATGTACTTCAGGTGAATGATAAAATATTAGTCTTTAGTGATTTTTGATAAATCTTTTTTTTTTTCTTTTTTTTGCTCAAGTTGGTAAATTATTGATTGATGGTGATAAATCCTTGGCTACTTTTTAGTAGAATATTGATTGATTTTGATAAATCATCAAGTCGATTTTTTTAAGGGTTGTTTTTTAAATTAAGAAAATTAAGGACATTGTTGAAAATACATTAATACATATATAGAGGATCCTACAGAGTAGAATTAGTCCTTACCAACTCTATCAATTGTTTAAAGTATGTGTTTTTGTTTTTTTTTTTTTGTTTTTTTGTTGATTCATTATATCTTCTTTGTTGTTTTCTTGCTCTTTCATATATTTTTGGTCTCTATTTCCATTCTCTTTCATGTATTATTGTTAAGAAAGATATCTAAACTTTATACCATGGACATTATTAATGAGTTCTTATTGTAGATTTATATATTCTTTGTTTGTGTTCTGTTCTTTTTTTCCTATTTCTTGGTGCGTATTCTTGTTTAGAAGATATCTAAAAATTTATAATCTAGACATTATTTTGAGATATACAAAGTATGGATTTGCAAACTTATGTAGATGGCAATAAATTAGTAGAGCTAATTACTTTAACAACTTATAAATCCCCTAATAAGGCTCAAACTTTTTGTCAGTTATTTTGCAGGTCTTGTCTTGGGGATCACTAGCACTTATCCATGTTGCTGGTCAATCTCTTCTCACTCTCATGGCGTTTGTGCTTCTCAGCAACTTCGGAGCATCAATTACGGAAGTAGCAAAAGATGCGTTGGTCGCGGAGTACGGTAAGAGACATGGCATTAACGGTCTCCAATCTTACGCCTTGATGGCTTCAGCTGCTGGGGGAATCCTTGGCAACTTACTAGGCGGCTACTTCTTAATGAAAGCACCGTCTAGAACCATGTTCCTTGTATTCATGCTATTGCTTTCCCTTCAGCTCGGTTTTTCGCTAAGAACAAGAGAGGAATCTCTAGGCTTAGCTAGATTGCCGGATCACAAAGTTGTGAAGAAATCAATTTTGGAGAGTTTTAGCAAGCAGTTTTCTGAACTAAGAATGGCGATCAGTGATGCGAGCATCTTCCACCCTCTTGCTTGGATAGTGGCTTCCATTGTCATGGTCCCAAGTCTTTCAGGTTCCATCTTTTGCTACCAAACAAAATGCTTGCATCTTGATTCTTCGGTCATCGGAATGTCCCGAGTCATCGGTCAATTAATGCTTTTTTCTGCAACTGTACTTTACAACCATTACTGGAGAAAAGTTCCCGTGAGGAAGTTGGTCAGCGTGGTTCAGATTGTTTATGCGACTTCCCTTCTTCTTGACCTTGTTTTAGTGAAACAGATCAACCTTAAGCTTGGGATTCCAAATGGGGTGTTTGCACTTTGTTTCTCTGGATTGGCCGAAACTATCGCGCAGTTCAAACTATTACCTTTCTCAGTGCTTCTTGCCAGTCTATGTCCCAGAGGATGTGAAGGATCTCTTACCTCCTTTTTGGCTTCAGCCTTGTGCTTATCATCAATAGTCAGTGGTTGTTTTGGCATTGGATTGGCTCTTTGGCTTGGCATAACATCAGGCGATTACTCCAAATTGCCTGCGGGAATTGCGGTCCAGTTCATCACAGCCTTAGTGCCCTTGTTATGGATTCATCATCTGCCTATGCCACAAGCGGCATCCGGGAAGGAGAGGAGGAGAGGTATGAGTAAGAGAACTCGGCGGAATCGGAGAGTTGGAAGAGTGGTTCTCGGTTCGGTTTATGTCTACCGGCGAGAGAGAGAATCTGAAATTCACAAGTGAAAAATTTTTTCTTTTGTTTACATAAAAAATTTCTTCCAAGGAGCACGGAAAATGGAATGCTTTTGCAGTCCAAAGTTGCCCATTGCCTTTTTGTTATGAGAAAGCTTGAATTAATGGACTCCAGAACGAGAATCTTCATCTCATAATGGTGATTGGGTGACTTGGAATGTCTTTGAGACAAAGCCATGAGACCAAATTGTTCTTTCTTGTGCCAATGATTTTGGAGTCTGAAGAATGGAACCAGTTTGCTGCAAACAAAATTTGGTTTTAATCGGATCTACTCTCTATAAAAAGGTTACTTAGTGCAAAAGTCAATTTAAATGTTTTTAAAATTATATCGAAGTAAAAAATAAAAATAAAAAAAATAAAAAAGAGCAAGTGATAAGTAATTGACAGTCCAAAACTTTATACCCTGTCAAGAATTCTTATAACCTGATTCGTTTTTATATTTTTTGGCTTCTGGTGTACCAGAAAACCAAATAAACTGGTAACGATACTGGACAAAAGATAACATATAGGCAAAGCTTTGTATCCGGCACCTGCACGGGAGATAAACCTAAATTTCATCTTTTCCACTAAGGTGAAGCAGGCCTACAATATCAAAACTCATGGAGAAGATGTTTTCGTCAGAGAGGTGTAATGGTTGAAGGACAATTGTGAATAAATAAGAAGCATTGTTGGGGTGTGGTGGGCTTCGATAGGGGAGGAAAGAATAGGGTCATTAATACTAATAATTCATAAACTTTAAGGTCTCTTTATTTTGTCTTATAAACTTTAAAAGTCATCATTTTATTATCTTAAACTTTCAATCTCCTTCCTTTATACCCCTTTTGTCCATTTTTCTATTTAAAAAAATGACGAAAATAGACCCATATAAGCTGCACGTGGATTATTAGTAAGGTTAAAAATAATATTATTTACAACTCATCTATAAAGTTAAAAAAAATAATTTAAGATTTTTAATTTATGTACTGTTTGATAAGGGGCTGTCCTAACCATTGTTATGAATAGTGTAAAGTTCTCACATGCTATAGTAAAAAGAAAAAAGTAGTAACAGTATAAAGCTCTTACATGCTACAATAAAAACAGTTCTAACTAATAGTTTTCACCACCATGTCAAACACCCTATTAGTGTTTTGTTATGTTAGGGGTAAGAAGGGTATTATTAAGTCATAAACACTATAAACGACCTCTACTCGAGCTTCACGTGGTTTTTTTTGTCACTTTTTACAAAAAATTGGACAAACTAGGCAAAGTGAGAAAATTTGGAAGCTTGAGATAGTAAAATAGTGATTTTTAATGTTGAAGTTTAGCAAAATAAGGAGAACCCCAACGTTCAGAGATTATTAGTGTTAATAACTCGAAAGAATATATTATTGTGTAGAAGATTATCAAAGTAATTTCACAATTTAGACAAATAGATAGAGATAAGTGTTGGAAAATGAGAATGCAGTTGAATTTTAAAATTTTTTAAATTAAAGTATTTTTTAAAACACAAGTTTGACATGCTACATACATAAACTAATTAGATCTTACTAACCTTTATATGCCGAATAGCTCCTTCAATAAGTAAAGAGAAAAAAATTCTAGAAAATGCCTCAACCAACTAGCCTTCTTTGCTATTCTATATCCACGATCGGAGTGTGTATGGCCACACGTCGTACAGCTCTTCCCCGATGACTCTTCTCCCAACCAATTAAGAAGACTTAGAGCTAAGGTTCTTGATTATAAACAATAGCTTTCAAGGAGTTCCAAAGTTTCTCACACTTGAGTACTCATTCTTAACTTCTCAATAGATTTAAATAACTAAAAAAACTCACTCCTTATTTATAGAGGCCAAACTCAAGGCTTGTTATTATCAGACAAGGCCTCAAAAATTTGAATCTAAATCAACTTGTAATAAAATCACGTCAAAAATGCGTAATCAAATCATCGTTGGATTGACAGGCTAAACTAATAGATCTACCTGCTAAACTTACCACATCAGCAGGCCGAACTAGCAAATCATCCTATCAAAATTGTGATAATATGATCCCTGAGAATCTTTTATTTCCACTCGAGATCTTTAGATAAAGCCTCAGTTTTAATTTAAATACCCAATAGAAAAGTTATCTCATCAAGACAGTCATATCTGGATAATCTGATAAAAAATAAATATTTCTGATAATTCAACAAATTTATCTTGAATTAATTTACAAAATTAATTCAACTAATAAACAAACATGAATTATATGGTCCTATCGAAATTTAGACAATCTAATAATTTAACACAAGTCACTAATTTATTATAAAAGCATGTCGTATCGTTACATGATTTATTATGAGCTAGTAAAAGGGAATTGATGGACCTATATAGCTCAAGCTCCAATAATTATAAAATACAATATCCTAAATATATATTTTATAATTATCGACTCTAACGCTACTTTACTAAAAGCTTAGAGTTGCACTCTCAAATTATATAAAATTACAAAGCTCCAAGTTAGCTAAATGTCCATGGCATATTAGAATATGTCATATACTCATAGAATATTCATAATCGGCTTAAAGACAAATTCTGTCTTATTTTCCAAATTATTTTGATCTTACATTCCATTATCTCACCATTGGAAAACTTACCATCCAAATACAGTATACCATTCGTTACACTTATGCATCTAAATGGTTGAGCACTCTAGTTTTTTCAATTACAAGATAACACATATAAGAGAATATCATTGACTCTACCAATAGAGCTATAAATTCTGTATCTATAAATAACAGCTCTATGCTATCAAGAGTCATTTCTTCAATGTATCGATACACGTATCATCATAAAATCAGGATGTCACTCTTTGGTAGATCAAAAGACATTAGTCAGATTAACAGACCTATTAGTAATTTCAAGATTAAAATATAACACATATGATTGTCTAAAGTGGATTGATTTGCACAGAAGGAATTATTAATCCAAATCAATTTAACTTTATGTCCCGATCTAATACATCGTCATCTTTGATAATGTACCAATATTTCTACTTACGGAGTCCAACTTCGATCGCCAAGACAAGCCATCTTCCATTAGGGATATAGATAACATAACAATCTTAGCATGAATAAAACGCCTAACTTTATTCCATCAATTGTGGATCTTATGATTAGACTATTGCCTTTAGAATCATATATTCTGCATAATCTATCCATCATATACTTGATTCTTAAAGGCTTAAACTGACAATCTCAGACTTTTGTTTGCTTAACATATATTCAACAAATATAAACGTAAAGAGGACAACATTTAGTATATGAACGATAAATAAATTCTTTATTGATAAATTGTCTTCAAAATCATATTACAATATTTTACTCCTTAGGGCATATATGTTTAACAATCTCCCTTTTACACTAAGTGAGTAAATATGATATATCACGCATCCCCGTAACTTTCACATGCCTCTTGAAAACCCTTGCAGTTAGTGTCATCGTGAATAGATCATCTAAATTATCCTCAGATGCGATTTTGTATACAGCAACATGTTTGTTCTCAACGAAGTCCTTTATCACATGATACTTCTGATAAATATGCTTACTCTTTTTGTGAAATCTTAGTTTCTTAGCATTAGCTATCATTGCAGTCTTATCTCAATATAGTGATACTGCCTTATCCATGCCATGAACTACCTCAAGATCTCCAAAGAACTTATGGAGCCACACTACTTCTTTTGAAGTATCACTAATTGCCACATACTCGGCTTCCATTGTTGAATCTGAATTGCAATTTTGCTTGACACTTCTCCAAACAATGGCACCACCGCCTAGAGTTAACACAAAACCAGAAGTCGATCTTCTTGAATCTGGACTGGATTGAAAATCTAAATCAGTGTATCCCAAAGGTGTTAAATCCTCACCCGAATACACCAGTGTACACCCTCGAGTCCTTCTTAGATACTTGAAAATATACTTGACTGCAACTCAGTGGTTTGGTCTTAAATCCAACTGAAACCGTTTTACTATCTCGACTGCATAACAAATGTCCGGCCATATACAAAGCATAGCATACATGCGAGTGAAAGACCAAATAGTCCCTCAGCATATACAACCTCTACAACATAGCAGATATTTGTGCATAAGAATTGATGTGTAAAACTCTTAAGGATTGATATGTACAACTCTTACTAGGATTCTTTAAGCATTTGTGAATATTTCTTTTTCCTACGATTCTTAAGGTTGTCCTTGTATTGTTCCAATTATAGGCTAGTATTCTTCATATATATACAAAGGCACAAGGCTCTCCAAGGTTGAGTGAGGCCCTTTTTCATCATTTAGAGCATTATTCCTATGTTCTGTATCTTTTCAAGTGTCTTGCTCCATCAGGGGAAATTGTCATTTCACGAAGTGTTACCTTCAATGAATTAAAACTTCCCTTTTCCTCAGACTCTTCCTTCAGCCATGTCAAATGGTCCAACTCCTCATATTATTTTCTAGTTGTTCCCTTTCATCTCATTTCAGCCGAAACACCTCAAGGAACATCAGTCGATTCAGCTCCTCCTTTGCAAATCACTGCAGGACAACTCTCTTTGGACTCAGTAAGTAGTTCCTCATCATCTGAACCTCACACACCAAATCAACGAACTCATCCTCTCTCTAGTCCTATTGACAACCAACCAAGACCAAATGACCTTCCCTTACCTTCCACTTTAAACAACCCTTTCAGTCTCCCAATTGCTCTAGATACACCTCTTTCCTCAATGTTCAGCCTTACTAGCTTCTGCCTTACCAACCAAAGTTCCCAATCATCATACGGTTACTAGTTGGAAAGCTGGCATATTCAAACCAAATATCTATGCTTCCAAATAGGACCAAACCAACTCCGAGCCAATCATCATTGCACAAGCTCTCTCCAATCCCTTTTGGATAAAGGCAATGCAAGATGAAATTGTTGCTCTTACTCGGAACAAAACTTGGTCCTTAGTTCCACCAGCCTTACACATGAAATTACAGACCGTAAGTGGGTTTTCAGTTAAATTATAACCCTGATGGGACCATTAAACATAATAAAGCATGTCTTGTGGAAAAAGACTTTGATCAAACTCCTGGTATTGATTTTTCAGAGACATTCAGTCCTATGATTAAACCGGTGATTGTTCAAATTATTCTGACGTTGGCTATTTCTCATGGTTGGGATGTTCACCAACTTGACATTGACTATGCTTTTCTCCATGGCCAACTCCATGAAATTGTTTATATGTAGCAACGGCTTGGTTTTCAGGATGCATCGAAGTCTAATTATGTTTACGATCTTCATAAAGCCTTTTATGGGCTCGAACAATCTCCTTGAGCCTGGTTCGATCGTCTTCATGCAGCTCGTCACAAATGGAGTTTCATTAGCTCTCTAGCTGATTCCTCCATCTTCATCTAAAACTGTAGTGGAATATAGCTTCTATTCCTTGTCTATGTTGACGACATACTGGTAACTGGCAATAACAACAAGTGCATTGATTGCATTGTTGAAAACTTGAATAAGCTATTTGCCTTAAAATGTCTTGGTCCCCTCCATGACTTCCTTAGGATTAAAGCTCATCACTCTTCTCAAAGCTTGCATTTGTGTCAGTTCAAGTACATTTTAGACTTACTTCAGCGCTTTAAAATGTCTAGTTCAAAACCATTTCTTAATCCAGCTTCTACAAGTCAATCTCTCAGCCGCTGTAATAGTGATCCCTTTGATAATCTGACACTTTATCGGAGCACCATTTGCACCTTGCAGTGTGTTACAATTTTTCACTGTGAATTTCCTACATTGTTAAAAAACTCGACCGATATCTAAAAGCCCTACTATTCTACATTGGCAAGCTTGTAAATGGGTTCTTCGGTTCCTTAGTTGCACTCCAACTCTAGGTCTTTTCATCAAACCTGCACGAACTGGGGGAGTGATGTAGATGATTGCATGTCTATGGGTGGTCTTTGTGCTTTTCTTGGGGGGAAACTTGTTTCTTGCACTTCATGTAAGCAAAGAGTCGTTGCAAGATTAGGCACTAAATCCAAATATAAAACACTTGCTCAAAATGCTGCGGACATCACATGGATTCAATCTCCACTTAAGAAGCTAGACATTGCTCTGCCTCATTGCTCAGTCATTTGGTATGGCAATAATGGTGTTGCCTCCTTGGTTGCAAATCCTGTCTTTCATTCAAGGAAAAAAAAAAAAAAAAAAAGCCATAAAAAGCTAGATGTGCATTTCCCATGTGTTGATGGTAGAACAAATAGCGGATATTCTAATTAAACCTATTTCAGCACGACGCTTTCAATGATAAAGAGACAAGCTCACCGTGCAAGATTGGCAGTTTTTCTTGTAGCGGAGTGAAAGACCCAATAGTCCCTCAACAAACACAACCTCTACAACATGGTAGATATTTGTGGAGAAGGATTGATGTGTACAACTCATAATAAGAATATTTAAGAATTTGTAACTCTTCCTTTTTCACACAGTTCTTAATGTTATCCCTGTGTTGCTCTACAAGCCAATCACATGCTAGTATTCTTGATATAAATACAAAAGACACAAGGCTCTCTAAGGTTGAGTGAGGCCCTTTTACATCATTCAGTGCATTATTCCTCTATTCAATATCTTTTTATATTTAGCCAAGCACTCCATTTCTCAAGGTCAATCAGTATTTGACACTTTGATGGCTTTAACAACACATCTTAAACCAACTTATATTGCAACCACTTCGACTTGAATGCACAATGTAGTGGACCGCATATGATACAAATTATTATAAATCCATTGAGTAGAATTCACCCTTGCTGAGTTTTAGTATCTAATATGGCTTTGCTGAGTTTTTAACAATGTACGACTATAAGCAAAATGGATAATAACTTGCAACATGTTGACATATGCTGCAATTTGAGAAACTAACAAGTCAAACTACTATCTGAGAAACTAGTGTGGAACTTAATCATTCAATTCAGGAAATATATGTTAAACTTTCACTCAGTCGTCATGTTGTGGCGCCTTCTTGAAGGTGGCCCATGCCGGCTTGAGAATTAACAAAAATTGTGTTAGGAAAAAAAAGAGATAACCACGAGACTCATGGCTAAGTAAAGTAGACACGCGGCACTTTTGAGCGAGGACTCGAGCATGAAAAATGTGTTGAACAAAAAGATGTGTCAATGGAACTAATTTAAATGTATGGAGCTTCGAGGCTGAATAAAAGCTTGTTGGCAATCTCACATCAAAGATCATACGACAAACAGAGGTAAGTACGGAAAGAAATGTGATCGAGGCAATGAAAGAGGATAAGAACGCAACTTGTGATGAAATATCAAAAATATAGGCGTGCTGGTGTCTCTGTCTGTTTTCAGTATGTATCCTCCGAGTACGGAACGTGAAGTGCCAAAGATCGCTTGAAAGGATAGGCTAACAACAATTGAGCATGCTTTGCAAATCTTGGTCAGCCACTCACTGTACTTTTGGATTAGAGGCTTATGGGTCTCAGCATATGTATCTTTAGCAGTCTTAAAAGCCTTGTTGTGAATGGAGTAGTCATCATAAAAGTTTTCGTTAATGCACTGCAATGTATGAAAATCATTCAGAAAACTCATGCATAAACATACATATACATAAAACATGTGTCCATTATGTGACACATAATTAGCCACAAAAAGTAACACGTATTGACAAGTGAGGACAGCTTAGTTGATTGTAAGTCTCTCCACCCCAACCATAGGTTCGAGTTACGCTTAGCCCTACTTAAAAGTCGGTGGCATTCCCCTCTCCCTATATCAAAGAAAAAAAAAACACGTCTTAAAAGCTAATAGTCCTACATGGACTTATTTGTAATTAATTATAATATAATCGTTTGTGAAACCGGCTATATCCAGTGCAGTTTGGGGTTTGACGGGTAGAGTTATGATTTTATATTGATTGTATGGGCTTTTTTTTTTTAGCTTTTGTATGAATTGATGGATTTAAATGACAACGTAACTTTTGGAACTTAACTAACGTTGCAAGTCCACGTAAGATCATTTTGGTTTGATACGAATGCCAAACGAAATTTACTTTTCTTTAGTTATAAAGCTCATTCCTTCCTATGAAAAGTGTACTATAAACAAGATTGGCAAACATAATAATTTAAATGCATTCTTTGTTTCCCCAAACTACAATAAAACTTGCCTTCTCTTAGTTGTTTTTTTTTTTTTTTTGGGGAAAATGGTAATATTAAACAAACTAACTTTTTTTTTTTGGTCTCTTAAAAGAGACAATAACAATTGATTTTAGGATGTTGAGGCTGAAGATACTAATATGATGGTTAATTTTTCTGCCCCAGATCATAATCATTGAGTTAGAAATCAGAGGAGTAGTTATATTGCCGGCAGTTATTATAGCAGTTACTTGTGGTGTAGTGAATAAAAGGCTTGTACACACCGTTATTTTCGTTTGACGTGTTGTTGTACTCTGTTATTTGTGATGTTTGTTGGTGGCTTATTGTCGGTGATGTTTATGCCATTTGAATTGTCGGGCTTTGATGTATAATCTATACTCTTACCTTTCCAACCTTTTTTAGGACATGTCTGCTTGTTGTAGCCATTGCAAGTAGCCGAATCCCTTCCAATGGCTACATCGTCTTTTGACAATTTCTAGGTTGCAATCTCCATTTACTTCTTTACTTGCCTTTTCTTGTGCATGACAATTGGGTCTCACAAGATTTGAGGTTGCTAATTTTCTTACTTATATTGTTATGATATGGTTGAGATCGATGATCCATACGTGTGAAAAGGCTCTCAAATTTGAAAGTCAATCTTGATAAAAGAAAAAAGCTAAAACTTAATGTCGTTGATTAACTTATTAATTGAGGGTTAACCGGTTATGGACAAATAAATATATGTGATCTCTTTTACCCTTTTAACGATATTGACCATCCAATCAAATCTAGAGGGCTCAAAAAAGTTCGAGCGAGCGTCCATCCGGATAGACGGCAGCAGCTCCCTACATATATATATGTGTGTGTGTATATATAGATATATTATGCTATATGTTAAACCGTTTCAATTCCCAGTGTAGCTGCATAGCAGCGCCTATAACCGGCTATGGACTCGTCTTCGATAGTATCCCAACAAGATCTAAAGCGTTGTTCTTCTGGTTGTCCAATTGCCAATGTAGAAAAGTAAAATTGTGAATTAATTTCATTTTTGATCTCCAAATTATGTTTTCTTTGTCTCATTTTGATTCCTAAGCATCAAACGTTATAAATTGCATATTAAATTGTGCTCATTATCTTATATTTAACTCTTCAGTTGCAAAAATCATTAAATGTTTAATGAAAGCAACTATGTGAACCTCAAATTAGTAGTCAGTGAAAAATTGGGAAAAAAAAAAATCGCGTCTTTTAGATGAATTTTAAAAAATTTAATCCTCACGCTCACATACTTCCTCGCTCAACAAATTCATGTAGGGATAGCATAGTTTTTTTTTTTCTTTTTATTTGTATTTTGATTTTTAATTTGTTTAGGCTAAAATCTGTTTAAAATGTTAACTAAGAATGCAAGTGCACAAGGCCAAGCATAGGAAAATAAACACAATCCAGTATACAATTTATAACATTCTAATTGTTTAGGCCAAAATGGGATAAAAAAAGTAGTTTGAGGACCAAAAGTAAAATGGCCCAAAAAATTGTTTATTATTGTACTCTATTCATTCCAGTTTTAAGAACCCGCCGTCGCTTCCTTCCTTCAAGCTGTTAAACAGTTCTCTTCGTCCGTACGGCCATGGCTGCTGAGCAAAACTCTGCGTCGAAGAAGAGAGCAAAGAGGAAACGAATCGAACAACACGACGCTGAACTCGAACGACTCGACTCGCTCCCGTGGAACTCGTCTCTCTCCGGCGACGACCCCTTCTCTTTCGTTGTCGGCTCCAACGAGCTCGAAGGAGGTTCGGAACCCTTTTTCATTCGATTCTAGGGCTTTAGAAAAATCCCTAAAGTAGAAAAGATAGGAATTTTTTTATTTAACTGCTTAAGCTCATGCTTTCAGTGGACAATTTTTGCTTTCTAGTGCTCGCTGAACGAAGGATTATGATTTTTGTAGAATATTTTATTTTATCTGTTTGGTTTCTGAGAAAGTTGACGTAGAGAAACAGAAGAGTAAAAGCTCGTTTCTTTTTGCATTTGGTTTGTGTTTTAGAAATGTTGGAAAGAAAAAAAAACGATTAATTTCAGTTCAGGTTCTATCAGATTAAGGGTAATCTAGTTATAATTATGCAAATAAGATAACATGGGGTTAATAGATTGTTAAATTATGATGCTCTTTTTTTCCTTTTCTTTATTTATTTATTTTTTATTATTATTATTTTTTTGGTTTTTGGCAGGTTTTCTTTCGCTTGAAGAGATTGATGAAGCTGAATATGGTTTGGAAATTCCTAAACCTGAAAGAGAAACTAAGAAGAAA
>CAMOHE010042593.1:0-13766 GCA_946598075.1 Artocarpus hirsutus
GCTGATCTATTTGGCTGTTGCAAGGAGCCTTGTCTCAGTGAGTATCTTGAACCCAATTTGATCAGATTTTTTTTTCTTTTTAATGTTATATTCAATTACTGATCATGTACGGATTTGCAGGCTTTAAGACCTTTATCTATCCTTGTGGAACATTTTCATGGATAGCTAATGTAGTGTCAAGAGGAAAAATATGTAAGCCTATTTAGTTTAAGATATAAAAGGGTGCATGTATAATTCATCAGCAAATAATTCTAATCACTGTCCCATTTTCAATTACTTGAAATACAGCTCGTGAACGAGCAATAAACAACCTGCTGGCATATTCTCTAGTTGCTGGCTGCTGTTGTTACTCTTGCTGTATGAGAAGGAAGTTGCGGAAACTTTTTAACATAGAGGTAGTACTCTAGTTCACTATTACAGTACCAAAGTTTTAAAGGACAAGTTTTTTGGTTCTTAACAACCTTCTTAATCCAATTTCTATCTTCCAGGGAGGTTCCTGTGATGACTTTTTAACTCACCTGATGTGTTGCTGCTGTGCAATGGTCCAAGAACGGCGCGAACTTGAACTTAGAAGCTTCGAAGGTAGGTGCCATCCAGCCTTATGATCTTCTAGAGTTGCAATTACTAGCATAAAGGGATTTCACTGACTTTGAATTCGTAAAGATTGGCAACATTGGTTCAAACCAATGATTCAAATTGTTACAGTGTAAAGCTTTACATACTACAGTATTTTGAACTAAACTTGTTTAAATCAATGTTGCCAAACACACTAGATACATGAATTGATAAAGAACGGTATGACTTAATAAAGCATCAATAATAATTCTATTACTTTAACGGGGAATATACTACTCATTATGCTGTTGGTTAGCATATGGCACTAAATAAATTTCCTTTTCTATATCTAAAAGACAAGTATATCTGTATTCTTCTAAGTTCCAACTTTGGCTTAGACACTGGACTGGTATGAAGTTAACAGAGTGTTTTTGCCTGTCTTAACATCAATCCAACACTTTTTGCAGGTTGCCAAGGAAGAAAGATGATTCCTCCACCATTCCAATACATGAAAACCTGATGAATCTTCAAAAAAAAAAAAAAAAGAAAGAAAGAAAGAAAGAAAGAAAGAAAGACAGAATCACCAAACAAACTGATGAATCCTTTACGTATAGGGTTGTGCTTGTGCTTGTGCCTCAAAATACATTACTACACATGTAGTAGTTAACTGAAGCACCATGCAAATATTGCATAACATGCACAGGGAGAAGGTAAACTCAGAAGAGTCCTAAAACAAAATCATCAAGTATAGCTGTTTGTAATTTGTAGATTGTGCATTTACTTGTATATATTTTATCATATACAAATGTATTATCTTTATAGAATGAGTAATGTTACTTAATCGTACGGGTTATATAAATGAGTAATGTTACTTAATCGTACGGGGTTACAACTATGCTACTAACAAAACAATGAGTCTCATTCTAAAAGGTATACTACATGTTAGATTAGGACTTAAAGTTTTATGAGTAGCAAGATTTTAACCTTATAGAAATGAATATTTTTCTTATTGAATTCACCCCATAGCATGGACACTACCCAAAAAATGTAGGATAGTTAACAGTCCCAAGCATAGTGAACATTTTTTTTCGTACGGTGGAAAACACCGCTTGGAGGCAATGAAACAGTGTTGGAATCAAACCAACAAAAAGACTCAAATTGGGTACTTCGAAATTTTTTGGGACAAAATGTCATGTACTTGAAATTTCCTGCTCCCAAACAAAATCACACCCAAAAACTCACTCTTTCCTTCTTAACGTGGACTTCTTTTTATTCTTCTGTTCTCCCTTTTCAGCTTCCAAGTTTCCGAAGCCTATCATCATTGATATCTCCGTTAGTTTCAACCCTTCCAATTTTCCCACCACCAAAAAAAAAAAAAAAAAAAAAAAATGAACACGCTTTTCTTCACTCTCCTGCTCTTCTACTTTTGCAACACTATCTTGTCCTTTGACTTCCCAAGCCGTTTCACCAAGTCCCTCACATCCTCTCACCATCACAAACCATCAACAATCCAAGAGTACTTTGAGCTCGCCCGCCCTCTGCCGTCCGATCGCCTGACCCCATCGTGCACCCTCCCGATCCTACGCCACTCCTTCGCCAACACCATAAACGGACCTCCGTTCACCACCCCTTACTCTGCGCCGTCCGATTGCCCCTCCCCGTGGTCCTTCGTCGTCCTCGAGTTTCGCGCCAAATGCAGGGGAGAGCAGTACGACCGAATCTCCGCCTTGTGGCTCGGCGGCGTCGAGATTCTCCGGACCAGCACCGCCGAGCCGACCGAGCGCGGAATCTTCTGGAAGGTTCGAAAGGATGTGACCAGGTACTCGTCAATTCTCTCGCGACCGAACTTGAATCTCACCATCATGCTCGAGAACGTCGTGGACAAGGAATTTACTGGAATCTACCACGTCGAAGTCAATTTCCTGTACTACAAAGAGAATGTAACCGAGGTAAGGTTTCCGGATACGATCGGAGATCGGAATGAAACTGGAGAGTTAGGCGTTATAAGGCAAAATCCAGGATTGGAATCTTCTGATTTTGAAGCGAATTTGAGGAATGCGGACGACGAGCCGGCGGATTTGATCATTCCGATATCGGACTCCGGCGACAGGGGATTCTGGTTCAGGTCAGAGAGCGAATTGGATTCGCACACCAAGGAAATCCGTTTCCCGAAGAACACTCGCCGAGCTGTACTGGAGCTTTACGTGTCGTTCCACGGGAACGACGAGTTTTGGTACTCCAATCCGCCGAATTCCTACGTCGCCATGAACAATCTGGAAACCGGTCGAGCCAACGGAGCTTACAGAGAGGTTTACGTGACAATTGACGGCGATGTAGTCGGATCGGAGGTTCCCTTCCCGGTTTTCTTCACCGGTGGAATCAATCCTCTGTTTTGGGAACCGGTGGTGGCGATCGGAGCCTTCAATTTGCCGACGTACGACCTAGAACTGACGCCAGTTCTCGGAAAGCTCTTGGACAAGAAGGTTCACCGTCTCGGAATCGGCGTCTCGGACGGAATCTCGTACTGGCTCGTCAATGCGAATCTACACCTCTGGCTGGACCACAAATCGCCGTCGGTGGTGGCGAAATCGACTTCCAACCAAAAACCTCTCCTCCGAATCGAGCGCCAATCGCAGTTCAGAAAGCTCGACGGATCGTTCAAGATCAAGGCCGAGAGGACGATTCATCACTCAGGTTGGGTCAAGTGGAGCGGAGGCAACCACACGACAACATTCTCGCAGAGGTACAAGCTCAGGAACAAGATCCGCTTCGAGAACGATGGAGACTACAAGTCAGTGAAGCAGAAGATCAAGGTGAACAGAGAAGTCAAGGTTTCGAACGACAAGGGGCAAGTGATCATGAGTACGAGCTCGAAGAGTACGTATCCTGTGACAGTCATCACGGCGAAGCTTCCAGGTTCGAGGAAGGACACGTACATGCTGGTCGCGAACGTTTCGCATTCGGTGAAGGAGAAGTCCGTCCATGGCGGACTCAAAAGGAGGCTTTACAATGGGCAGGACTCAAATGGGTGGATGGAGGTGAAGGGTCACTCTGTCGTTTCCGGTAATGCAGAGACTCTACAGAGGTATAGCTACAGGGACGTGTTGGGGTGTTATACAAGATCTGTTTCCGCCAGTAATGGGAAGCTAACTGGAGATAATACGACACAGGGTTGTTTGTCGTTGTCTTCCTCGTAATATTTTCTCACTTTGTTTTCTTCATTTGTCCTAGTAGCACAAATGAATTACCAATGTACTTCAGTACTTGTGTCTTAACTTTTTTTATGTATATACAATAATGCAATTAAAAGGTTGTAATTTTCCCGTAATTTCGTAACTGCAATTAGTTCTTTTTCTTTATGTATGAATTTATTTCTTCTTTCCCATAAATTGTTCTGGTTTTCGTGTATAATAAGGCAAGTGCATGGGTGTAAAGATATGTTTTCTTCCAATTTGTATGCTCGTGTTTGTGGCCACGAAAGGCCTCACCGTCAATCGTGATTTATGAGTTCCCCGTATAGTGCCACAGGAAGGATAATAAACCACATTTTACACTTTGTTCTTTTGCGAGACGAATTGTATACTTTCTGTTCTTTTGGTAGAAAAAACCAAAATATACTAATGGCTTGCTTATAAAAAAAAACTTGACTTACCCTTTTTTATTTATTTCCAATTGATTTGATTGTAATAATAAAAATAAAATATTTTGAAATTTAAGTAGACAACTTATAAATTTTCAATATAAACTTAATACTAGTCGTTATATCATTATAATATTAAAATTAATAACATATAATAATAATAAACATATTAGAACATATTAAAATTAATAACATATAATTATAATAAACATATTAGTACATGTTCGACCTTATTACTACTACTAGACAATAAACTATAATTAATTAAATTAATATATATATTACATTAATTTAATTAATTATGATATTAATTGATATGGTTTGTCATTAAAAAAAATACATATACTAATAAAATCTCTATTTCCCTTCAAATATGAATACTACCGTGTTAGTTTATGAAAAAGCCATGACCCCAATTACTTACGCATTATCATGACGTTACTGTTAAAAAAGTATATTTGATTCAATTCTTGAATTGTAACATCTCGAAATTAATTAAGTGCTATTAGTTTGTAAAATGGTAGATTAATGTGCCATAAAGAATATTTTAAACTTAATTTGATCATTTTATGAAATTTTTAAATTAATGATATTTTTTATTATTTTAATGATTTTTAGTTACTCTTAATTATTTTTTTTGTTATTTTAAATTTTGAAACAAAATAATTTATCAAATGCCAACCATGCCTTTTTTCAAAACCTTATGTGGTACATGGTTTCTTTTGTTAGTTTTGCTTCTCTCTCTCTTTGTTTATTTAAGCTTCTCTCTCCTCTTTATTTTTTTTCACGTTCTCTCTCTCTCTCTCTTTCTTGCGTCTCACACTCTCTCACTGTCTCTCTTACTCTCTCTCTTCCTCCCAAATTTTGATTCAAAAACCAAGCACAAGCTTTGGTTTTCAGTTGATTGGGAGCTCGGGAAAGTGCTTGGATGATCAAAGCATGATTTGAGATCAAATCAATGTTAGTTTTTAAAATTTCAAAACTTTTTCAATTTTCCTTGCATCTTGAAATTTAAGCTTATTTAAGTTTAGAAAACCTTTAATCTAAGTTAAAGAAACTTAAAGTAGCTAGAATCTAAGCTTAGTTTGAAATAAAACGGATTTAAATCAAGATTTTTCATTTTTCTCCATTTTTCTTCAATTTTGGGATTTTTTAAATTTTTTGTGCAAATCTTGTTTAAAATGGTTCAAAAGTGTTCTATAATGTTTTTCCATCAACTATAGATGTTTTCCATGCCTGAAAACTGATAAAAACATGTTAGAATAAAAATTTGGGCTCGAGAGGCCAAGAACCTGTGCCGCAAAATTCTGAAATTTCTCCAGTTCGACAGGCCAAATTTCATGTTCAACAGGCCAGATTCAAGGGTTCGGTAGGCTGGATTCATATGTCCGGCAGGCTAAACTTGGAAAAGTTTGGCTGGCCAAACCAGGGAGTCCGACAGGCCGACCGACATAGTGAAATTTTGTGTTTTTTCACCTATTTTCACCATTTTGAACCCCGATTTAGATTTTAACGATATAATATGATTTTATAAACTTAAATGGCACACTAGGACACCATGAGACAATTTGATGACATAGGATGTTTTAAGCTAGATACTGATAGACTCAATTTGTATATTTAAGGTTGTCTGAGGTTTCGCGAAGCTAACATATAGCAGGTCGGGACTGTGATGTGGAACATCGGTACGAGTAATGAGGTAGGACTTCTACCCCTCTTTCTTGGTAACCTTGTCTTTAAGGGATTTGATCTCAAAAGGAATTCTACTAAAATGTTTTCAATAAATGACGTAACGTTTTTAAATGTCTTCAAAAAAGGGGCTTTTGGCCACACAATGATTTCCTACAAAATGATTTTCTTTAGAATGAATTTCAAGGCACGGTTTAGATAAACTTCTTAGCAATTTTTATTACTTATTAAGAATTGTATGATTTTAATGAATCGAATAATAAATATAATTGAGAATACTCGATAACATGGGATTTAAATAATAATAAATATACATAAGGGCATGATGCCATAATCAATGATTGGGTCATGTAACGTGCGACTTGGGGGCAGATCTCGAAACCCAATTGGGCCACTTAGGCAGTGATTATCATGGTTTGCCTGAAAAAAAATGTAAGGTACTTTCTGAACGAACATTTCGGTAAGACTTATTTAAATTGTTCTGGTTTTCGTGTATAATAAGGCAAGTGCATGGGTGTACAGATATGTTTTCTTCCAATTTGTATGATCGTGTTTGTGGCCAGGAAAGGCCTCACCGCAATAGTGATTTATGATTACCCCGTGTAGTGCCACAAGAAGGATAAAAAACAAAATTTTATACTTTTTCTTTGGCGAGACAAATTGTATACTTTCTGTTCTTCTGGTAGAAAAAAACCAAAATATACTAATGGCTTCGTTATAAAAAAACTTGACTTACCCTTTTTTATTTATTTCCAATTGATTTGATTGTAATAATAAAAATAAAATATTTTGAAACTTAAGTAGACAACTTATAAATTTTTAATATAAACTTAATACTAGTCATTATATCATTATAATATTAAAATTAATAACATATAATTATAATAAACATACTAGCAAATGTTCAACCTTATTACTACTGCTTGACAATAAACTATAATTAATTAAATTAATATATATTGTTAAGGGTGAGCTCGGCGCCACCACCGAGGAGCCAAACTTCAAGTGGTCGGTCACCCAGCTCGGTAAAGGTATGTGAAGCTCATAACTGACCCCAATTACGCTGGATGTCTTGTCCAAGGTGATTCTCAGGGCCCCTCAGGCCACGCCTCTTCAGGCCTCTTCCTCGGACTCAGCACTAGCTCGGGTCGGACTGTTCTTCTGTCAAAGTAGATTGCTACTCGCTATTACTAGCTAACAAATGGCAAATAACTCGTTGTCGGATGCGAGCTCATCTACCGACGAAGAGATATGACACTTGTCACTTGTCACCTGACATGCCATGATATGACACTCAGGTTATGGGCAAAACCCACCTAACACCCGGTCCAAATGGTAGCCTATAAATATGATGCATTTATTGCATTCTATTAAGTAAGCTCTTTCCCACCTAACCAGTTCCTGACCTCTGCCAAGCACCCCATGCCTTGAGCATCGGAGAGCCCTTGTCCTGTTTACTAACCATTTCTTGCCTTCGAGGTGTCCCTCCTCTTATTGCAGGCCAACTAGACCAGGCAGAGGCGAACAAGGAAGAGCCGAACACCGTGTGCTGCCGCACGTGGTGTTGATCCGACGCCGAAACCCGATAAGCATCAACATTTTGGCACTAGAAGGAGGGCGCCCGTGCCTTTCGTTTAGGAATACCAGCCACAGCTAAGCCCAAGGTAGCTCAAAAGTCTAAGATGGTGACGCGTGGGAATGCCTGCAATGAAGCCGCCCGACAAGAGGGGTCGGGAGACATGCGAAACCAGCCTTAAAACCCTTGCAAGCCTAAGGGCCACCCCTGAACTACGAGGTCCCGATCTGAGGGACAAGGAAGCACGGCCAGGGCCAAACAGGCACATGACCCGGTTGCTCAAGACCCAATCTGGGAACTCACCAATGCTGTCTGGATACAAACATAGTAGCTCGCACAGCAAGCCCAACGCCAGCTTGCTCCTGGCCTCTTTCCTCCAGCCCCGGCTAACCAAGTTGGAGGATGAGCAGGACAGGATGCCGGTGACCCAAACGAGGTAGATTCTGAACGATCCTAAGGCTCCATACATGGCGTTTCGACCAATAACAAACTTGTCCAGGAAGGCCGGTTAGGCCCTCAAGTGGCACCGGTACCATCACCTTAAGGGTCTCAAGCCTCTATGTTTGACTGGCTAGGACGCCGAGGAGCACAACAAAACTGACAACCCGGGGCAGGTGATTGTGCCAAGGGCGGAGCACCCTATAGGGTCGAACTTCCTGAGGACACGAACAGTCGCCAATTCCGAGAGCTGCAGCGTCAAATCGATGAGATCCGTGACAATCGTTTTGGCCTGGATGACATAGGTGCCTTGGATCCGCAGTTTTTGGATCTTGTAATGCGAGGCCCTAGGTCGCCAAAATTCAAGGTCCCATAGATCAAGGCTTATGATGGGACCACGGATGTCGACAAACACGTTGAGTTTTTTCGAGGACACATGCTCCTTTAGAATGCAAGTGACGCGGCAATGTGTAAGGCTTTTTCACTTACGCTTACCGACCTGGCTCGGCAATGGTTCAGGCATCTTGAGCCAGCCTCCATTAATTCGTTCCAGCAACTCACCGACGCCTTCTCGACAGCCTTCTCCACCACGAAGACAAGGAGAAAGGAAATTACATACTTGTATGCCGTCAAACAGGGCAACGGCAATGTCCGAGACTATATCAATAGGTTCACCCGAGCAGCTCTCGAGGTCAAGCATGTCAAAGACAAAACCCTCAAGCATATTTTTGTAGGGGGCCTCCGAGACATAAAACTTACTTGGTCTTTGGCCTTCGAGCAACCGAGTACATTCTCACAGATGCTCGACTATGCTCAGAGGTATGCCGATGCGACGGAGTACATGAAGAGTCGAAAAGAGAAGGCAGGCTCTAGCATAACCAAGAAAGAGAAGAAGCAGAAGAAGGCGCTAGAGCAGTCCAATACCGAGCAGAACAAGAAGGAAAAGAATGAGAAAAGAGCCGAGAAGCCGAAGACCTTAGCCGAAAAATTTCAAAGCTACACACCTCTAGTAGCAACAATAGACGAGGTACTTGCACAGGTGAGCGAGAAAAATATGCTAATATCGCCACTCAGGCTCAAGGGCAGTAAGATAAGCGGGATCAATCTAGATACTGTGAGTTCTACAAAGATGTGGGGCATAACACCCGCGAATGTATACAGCTTAAGGATCAGATTGAGCGACTGGTCTAAGAAGGACATTTGAGGGAATTCGTTGAACGAGTTATAACCTCAGGCTCAACCTCTGGAAGAAACGACCAACCGAGCTAAGACGGCCAAAGTCGCCTACGAAACGACGGTAGGGACACCTCAGATCCCCCAAACATCATTAATATGATTTTCGGAGGGCCGGTTACTGAGGACACCTCGAGTGGGTGGCGGGCTTACGTCCGAGAAGCTCGACAGGTCGAACGTGGCAAGTTCATAAACATGTCGAGCATGTAAACAAGATCTACCACCAGCAAAATATTTCGATCACCTTTACCGAGGAGGAGGCGGATAGATTAATTCATCCGCACAACGACGCCCTCGTTTGTGAGTTACACATCACCAACAACATAGTGCGGCGAGTGATGATTGACAATGGTAGCTCGGCTGACATCCTATTCAAACAGGCTTTCGATAAGATGAAGATCAGCAACGCTACCATAGTTCTAGTCCATATCCCGCATTACGACTTCACGGGAGAATGTGTTTGAGCAGTTGGAAAAGTTGCATTGCCGATGACCTTCGAAGAGGGTGCTACTTAGGTTGTTAGCCCAAGAATAACTACCCAAGAGGGGGGGTGAATTGGGTTTTCGAAAACTTTTACAACTATTGGAAATTTTCTAAAGTAAAATGCTTAAGAAGAAAATATGAGAAAAAGATAATATAAATACAATCAAGTAGCAAATAAATAGTGATTAAGTAAAGAGTAAGGAGAAGAATTGCAAACGCTATTTATAGTGGTTTGACAAATATGCCTACATCCACTGTCGCCAAGCTAAACTTCTTTGCTTGACCTCTTGCACTATTAGACCGTCTTTCGGCACGATCACTCCTTTATACAACTAGTGACTTGCTCAACCCAAGGCTCACCATACCTTCTTACAAAGTGACAATTTTCCTGGAGATTGCCTAACCAAGAATTCTCCAAATTTACAAGGCTTTGGAAACCTAACAATGTAAGTAATGTGGTTGTAGTTTTGGTACACTCACAAAATATACACTCCAAAACAAAAGAGATGAAAAATACAATTATGGTATGTGTTTAGAGGTGTGAGTAATTCTCAAGGTGAATATGAAACAAGTTTAGCTTAAGAGAATGTGTGTGTAATGAATGCTTGAGAACAATGTAGAATAATGTCAAATTTCACTTATGTTCCTTCTACATTTATTGCACATTGAATGGATGAGTATTTATAGCTCCCTAGTGCTTAGAAACATCTAAACACATCAATTTTGGGTCAAACTAGCCGTTGCAAATAGAGCTCCAATGGTCAAAAAAATAGCTGTTGCAGACAGTTCGACAGGCCGAAGTTTGAGGCGCTAAAAATCAAGTTCTCAACGGTTAGTAGATCGGCAGGCCGGTTCACAATCCGACAGGCCGAACATCGAACCACTAGCAGGCCGAAGCTAACCCTTCAGCAGGCTGATTGAACCTTTCCAAAAGGGGTTTTGAAAACCCTCAGATTGACAGGCCGAAGCAGGGTGTTTGATAGGCCGATCTTCGAAACTCCGGTAGGCCGTTAGAGTCTCTGCAGATGAAGGGTTAAAAATCCCCAAATCGACAGGCCGAAACAGGGTTTTCGGCAAGCCGATCAAATTTGGTCGGCAGGCCGATCTGCCTTAGGCCAAGAAGCCTATATGACCTGTTTTTTAAACTTGTTTAACATCAACTAGTTTAAGTACTTCTAAAACAGTATGAGTCATAATTATCACATGCAATTTAAATTCAAAACAGTATCAAATGCAAGTATGCAATGTGAGTGTGTGCTCTTGAGCTTTCTATTGATCATTTAATTTTGAGAATTGCTCACTTACACTTTTGGATGATAGAATCAAAAAAATTTGTCATCTTCAAGTCCATGAGTTCCCTTTCAAAAGTCTTCTTCCACAAGCTTTCTTGAACTGCTTTTACTTTGATATCTTGAACAGTATGCTTAGAGACACTTAAGATGATTATTAGATTAAAGTGTATTTTGCACATATAATAAAAATTGTATTTGTTAGCATCAAAAGAATATTAAAAATAGCTTTGTGAAATCTTGGAGCCAACAATCTCCCCTTTTTTTATGATGACAAAACAATTTTTGATTGTCTTTGAAAAATTCAGTTGCTCCCCCTTAATATGTGAAAAAAAAAATGAAAACATTTTTTTTTGAAAGGCTCCCACTTAAAGTGACATTCTCCACTCAAAACATTTAACAATGAAATAGAAAAGGGCTCCCCCTGAAAAAAAAAATGCTTTCTTTAAAAATAGTCAAATTTCATTACAAATGCTAAGATACCCATAAAAGATCAAGACAAAATATAAGAGTGCAAAGATAAAGAATACCCACAAAGAACCACCATCCTTATATCTCCACATGCATCAAACACACTCTAATAGCAAAATCACAAGTACCACCAACCTTATATCTCCACAAACATCAAACAAAACTCCAAGTGAAGATACCAAACAAAAATATCAAAAACCACCACCCTTATTGCTCCACAACAAAATATATACATATTCTTCCCCTTTTTGACATCAGCAAAAGAAATAAATACCAAAAAGAACATAATAGAGCATTCATGGAGTAAAAACCAAATTAGTCATTTAAAAATTTAATTGTCATTATCCACAAGCAAAGTGTATAAAGTAAAAAAAAAAATTAGAAATAAACAAAAAAAGCAAGATGAGAGAATTTATGATTGGCTCGTGATCCTCCGCCAAAGTGCATTTGTCGAAGAAGATTGAGAATTTGTTGTTGACCGGCTTGCAAATTTGTAATGTCGGTTCCCATCTTTTGTTGCTGCTCAAAGAGAAGTTATTGATGCGAATAGAGCCTTTGAAGAGTAATAGGTTCTTCATCATCATCATTACCACCTTGAGCTTCAATATTGGCCATCTCTTCTGTTGGAATTAAAATATGAAACGTAGCGGAAGAGGAGGATCGTTGACAAACAAAAATTTTCTAAAAACTTTGTTCATCGAGAATAGATATATAATTTTAATTAATAATAGAAAACTTTAGGAATTTTACAAACCTTTTGAAGACTATCAGGGTATCCTAGCTTTCCTCTTTGATACCACGATTTTCTAATCCAGGCCTCCACACCAATGAAAAAACGAGTGGGCGTCAAACGGCACGAATGAATTTTCCTCACACTTTTTTGAATCTGCTATGTACTCAACACATAAGATAGCAGACCTTTTTTTCAGAGAAGAACACTTAGTTTTTCTCTTAGAGTATTTTGCAAAAGTTACGTGAATGAAAAACTCCTGAGATAACTGTTATCTCTCCCCATTTATATCTGAGCAATTAGTTATTTTTCAATTGACTTTTCAATATGAAAATAATCACCATATCAAACATATGGAGAAATGATATATTTTACAAGGTTGTAACCTTTTAACTTTCTCTTTCCTTTTTTTCTATTTCTTTTTTTTTTTCTTCCTTTCTCGAATCACACATGATTCGTAAACTACCCACACACACACACATATATATAAGTAAGACAAAAAAAAAGTTAAACGTGAATTTTTTTTTTTGAAGTTAACTTTTATATATATATAAAAGTATAAAAAATTCGCTGCCGAATTCATTTGGCGTGTTTGAGTGTATATATATATATATATTAATAAAATCTTATATATATATATATTAAAAATTAAAAATAAATCTCATTTATTTTAGAAAATAATATTTAAATAATCAAATCATTCAAATATTACCAATTAGTTAGTTGGCTAATGCTCAGTTAAATGTGACAATATTTATCACATTACAACATATGTCACAGAAAATATTTTTTGTATCACATTAATAATTTCAAGTGTGAAATAATTAATTCAGAATTCAATAATTCTAAACTAAATATGTATAATTCATTATATGCATAAATCTAATATAGTGTTACAGAGGTGGCATTGGGGACCTATAAACCTATAACCCAAGCTCCAATAAATTTGACAATTAATCAAACTCTTTAATTAATGTGTCAAATTTATTAGTTTCAGTGTTACTCTACTAAAAACCTGAAACTGAACTCTTGACGTTATAGTAAAATTACTCAAAGAAAATTAGCGAGTAGTCCATTGATATAATCATTACATATAAGTCAGTCCTCCATAAATAGTTCATAATAAGAGCCATGTTCAATTTTCGTTTACCTCTCTTATTATATCTTAATCTTTGAGTACCAATAATTCTCTAATGAATAGTTAATTCATAATCTTATTATGAACAAGCGCTCTACTGTTCAAACCTCGAATTATCACTCAAGAGAACTATTTTTCTAACTTCCATAGAGAATGAATAGATTCCATATCGGTATAATATTATTCCCAGCCACTTATTACATTATATTTTCAATATGCTAAGTTATGATATGTGCTTACACAAATCTTACCATGCAAGTCAAAAAACATAATGTCATAAATAGGAGTTTAATAAATACTCAGGATTAAGATTGTCAAATATATGATCATCATAGTGATAAATTTGAATACTCTATTTGTAACGGATGATTATTAGAGATTCATAATTTATCTAGTCTAGTCCTATATAATCTTATTATATAAAGTACCTCCAATCCAATGTCTCTATATTAATAGTCTGGATAATGACTATTTCATTCTAAATGAGATTGGACCGCACTTGTAATATTTAATTAAAGATCTCA
>CAMOHE010042594.1:0-30429 GCA_946598075.1 Artocarpus hirsutus
TAATATGGTATTTATTTTACGTTATGATATATATATATATATATATATCTACACATAACATGTAGAAGTGGGAGGTGTACTTGATATTTATAAATGTGATATTATGCAACAACAAACGTTGAAAAGTTGAAACGACAAGAAATTATTTATTTTAGACCTATGTCACTACTAGTCGCACATTTCATTGAGCTATCTGTGAAAATGACTTATAGTGCGTTTGTTTGATACCTAGGTTCGAATTAGTATGCTTTTGAACTTTATGGTTTAAATTAATAGTTTTAAACCTTTGTGGTTTCAATGGTAGTTTTAAACTGACGTTTACAATAAAAAAGACCTAAACAGGAAATAAAACATCACAGTTAAGAATTAAAAAAAAAACATATGAATGATTTTTTACTGTAAAAATAGTTTAAAACAATTATAACATAATAGAGTCAAATTCTCAAAACAACTATAGTTAAACAGTTTTAAACTATTATTATCGCTCTGTACCATTTTTTTAATTTATTTATCAAACACCCATTTATGTTGGAGGTATACAGGTTCAAACGGAGGAAACTATGCACCAAAAAAGTTTTACAAGTTAAGCAACTTCTTAACAAATTTCATTTGCAAAATGACGACGGAACAACCAGGACCGAACGCTTTTTACAAATAACAACCACGTGGACTGTCATCATTTCAAAATTATATATCTTCGAAAAATTGTCAAGACTTTTAGCTTTTTCCATGCATGTACTACTTATTCCACATGCATGTTCTAAGCGGCAATTGCAAGCTAACAATGATTTGACTTTCTCAAAATAGAAGGGAAAAAACAAAAAAGGGCACACTGATTTCCATTATAGGTTATTTTTCTACCCATTATCAGTAACCAGAAAATGTCATTGATTCAAAAGCCTATGCATTCTCAGTAGTAAGAACCTCATGATAATTAACGGTCCCAGCGGAGTCAATCTTGAACTTGGAATCCAAACCCCTTTTCTTGACCAAGTCAGTGAAGACCCCTTCTGCAGCTCGGCTTCCGCAGATGTTACCCAAGGACACAGACGGGACTAAGAAGGGTTTGGTTTTCGTCTCTGTGCCTGAAGATGGAGGAGGAGTAGAAGAGGCCATTGATGCTCTGATAACGGTCCAGATGAAAAACTCAAACTGGATCTCTGGGAATCCTGAAGACCGATTAAGTGTTGGAGATATGGGAATTAGGTTGGTGGAAGAAGAAGAAGGAATGGGAGTTTTGCTGGGAGAGCGTCGGATGGGTGGCAAAATCGTAAATTACGCGGGTGCGCACCACAGTTGTACAATGCCCTCATGTCTTTGAGCAGAGGTTGGTTTTGAGAGTTGTGTCAAAAGGATTGGGTGAAAATATATATATATATATACATATATATACATATATAGCTGGGAGTTGGTCTCTTTTTCTTCTTCTTCTTCTTTTTTTTTTTTTTTTTTTTTTTGCAAGAAGTATTTATACTGCATGCATGTCACAAGTTTTTAGTATGGATTGCTTTGTATCCTCATTTTTACGTTAGGGTTTTTGTTTCCTCTGTCCCTCACACCAACACCATGCAAGCTGATAGTAAACGACGTCGGTTAAATCCATCGCGCCTCCAACTTCACTCGTCGCTGTGGCACTAGTGCAGAGATCTTGCCTTGATATTGTGATCAGATTTGCCTTGAACGTAGTTGCGTTTCTCGAAGCCGTCAAACTACATTCAACTCGGACCGCAAAACAACCACTGCGGGCAAGGAACCTCCGATAGGGGAGATTGGGACCCACGCGACAAGTACGGAGTCTCTGTCTCCTCCGCGCAACAAGAATTTTTTTCCGGTCACGGCCACGCTCTAGGAGATCTTTCCCCCTGGGAATCGCGTGGTGGAGATTCGTTTCCTTTGTGCGAAAAAGGTCCCTATCGTCACAGCCGCCGCGCGGAGGAGAGCGAGGAGACCTGATTTTAGTTTCTTTCATTTTTTAATCTTTATAAGGATTTTTTATTTGATTATTGTATTTGCAGTTTTTGTGAATTTTTGTACATTTTTATGATTTTTACGCTACAGTGACAGTTGTAGAGCCACTGGCCTTAGCAGATGCTAGAAATTAACAGCCGCGGATAGCGACCAGTAACCTTGGTGGATACCAACCAGTTAACTCATCATTTTGTTAGTGTGTGTGTGTATGTGTATATATATAAAGGAGCGGTTTCGGACGATTTTGTATAGTTTTGAGTGAAATGAATCCTTTTCAAAATTTAAAGGCATGTTATAGAAGGGTATATAGTTTAGGCATATTTATGAAATTAGTTTTTATATAAACTATCTATTTTTAAATTTTCATTTTAAGAATTGTATTTTTCAAAATATTATCAATTTTTTTAAAATCAAATATTTATGATAGGGTTTTGATAAATTTTTGAACTTTTTAAACAATCCAAGATCTTCGTATTAAAAAGATTTATTTCCTCTCGTTGCTTTCTAGAATTCTTAAAAATGAGGAAAAAGTCCACAAACATTTTGTCTATTCTCCTACTTGTAGGCGCAGGAACGCCTTTGATTGAAGCCTTGTTCTTTTCCAATCATCATATTTGCTCCATTCAAAATTGATAGTTTGCTTACTTTGATGACGAGGCAAATCTTTCAATTTGGCCCGACTCTTCTTTCAGAATTCTTCTTGACTCGCCATGGTTCAGATGCTTTTCCTTTCCCTTTTACTCGAAACGATGTCGTTCTTCTTAATTCAACTGATGTTTTAACCATCGTCACTTTCGTTCCCTATAGATAACTATTTTGATCTTTCTGTTTGTTTTGATATGTTGATTTATTAACACAAGTTGCAATCTTCTTCATATTGACTATATTTTCATATTACACACAAACATTGTCAATCTTTTCTTATTCAATCTTATTTTATTATCATAAGTTTCGATCTTTATATTCTTATTTATTGGTCACCAAAGAATTTTTCTTAGGGTGATAAACATGATCATAAAATTGCAATCTTAACTAAAATGCGCATATTTGTTTATTGCATACAAATAATGCATGTCTTTTAAAATTTTTAACGTTAATTTATTATAAAAGTTGCCACTTTTATATTATTTTTTATTAAATAGTATGATTTTACATAGTTTTATAATAAAAATAAAATTATAAACAATTTTAAAGTAAACATTTTTTATATCATTGGCGTAACATATGAGGTAGAAATATAACGGTAAAAAATAACCTACTAGGACTCGATTTGATTCTCATTTGTAAGCAGTGAAGGTGTGCATATCTATCTTGAAGGCTAATACTGGGAAGAGAATCGATAAAGAACTCCGCTGAAAAAGATATCTCTATATATTATGTAAAACACTACACCGATAGGTATATATACTGACTCAAGGACATAAACTAACAAAAAAAAAAGATGACAAACAAAACTCCTTTCCTAGAACGTAAGGACAACATAGAACCTCCTAGTCAGCAATAATTTATTAAAAAAAAAAAAATGACCGGACACGTCAACACTCTCCCTCAAGTTGGACTACATAAATTAGTTCCCAGCTTGTTTACCAATATTTCAAAAACTGGTTTAAACAGCCCTTTTGTTAGTAGATCGGCTGTCTATTCTAAAGTTGGGACATATGTCATATAAATCATTCTATTGTCAAGTTTTTCCTTGATAAAATGACGATTTACTTCAACATGCTTTGTCTTGTTATGATGTACACAATTATGGGAGCTACTAATGGCTGCCATGTTGTCGCAATAGACCTTCAACTAACAGCATTTTTAACCACAGTACTTCACAAACACCACGTGCCACTAATCTCAATTCCACTTCAACGCTGCTTCTAGCCACTACATCTTGTTTCTTGCTTCTCCAAGTTGTCAAATTACCCCAAACAAATGAAAAGTAGCCGGAAGTAGATCTCCTGTTGTTAACGGATCTTGCCCGATCCACATCGGGGAAGATCTCGACACTACTTTTTTCTGTTTTCTTAGAAAACAAGCCCCTACCAAGAGTTCCTTTCAAGTACCTTAGGATACGGTAGAGCGCCTCCATGTGATCTTCTAATGGTGCATGCATAAACTGGCTTATACAACTTGCCACAAGGGCACTGTCCGGCCTTGAATGCGACAAATAAAATACCTTCCCCACTAATCGTTGGTGTCTGCCTTTATCAACCAGATTACTTGCTTTAGATAAAGATCCTATTTCCTTTTGTAATGAAAATTTGACATAAATCTAAGCTTAAGCTACGAAAACAACTATAAGGATCCAATGAAAAAGAAAGAACAAGATATCCTTTTTGCTTTTCAAGACTCAGGAGGAAAGATTAACAAATCCTCGCAAAAACATCTTACGAGACTTACGTATTTTCCGATTATATTTTGGAGTTGCAAGAATCAAGAGGATGAATAACAAACAGAGAAAGACGTAGCAGGAAGCAAAATTGGACCGTGAGTTCAAGATTAGTATTATCTTCCAAGCTCGCTGTCCTGTACAAGCCTTTAAATTAGCTGGCCCCTGCCAAGGACGAATAAGCTACTTATAATCACTCTTCTGGTTCTGGGGCTAAAAGCATAGGGCAACTGATGTTAGCTATTGAGTGGACAACCAATATTTCAGCTGAAATTCTCAGACAAGAAAGAAATGTACTATAACAATTCTCATCTGGACTCTCAGCTGCTCATTCAGTAATCATATATGATATTGAATTCTATGACTACCCACCAATACTTTAAGTTACATTTACGCTATAAGCTATATTTTCAGTTACAGGAAAAAAAAGGGTAAAAAACATGGATGAGAAAGTTGGGAAAAGAGAAACCACAGGGATTCTTTTCCACGGTGGGGAGGATTTAACTAAAACACCTCAAACTCTGTGTGTCCTGATGTACCTTCTAACTCCTTGCACTTTGTGCTCTCTTGTTTCTGCGAAGCAGTTGGTACAGAACTTCCCAAATCACAAAACTTGGGCAACTCCGGTGGTATTGTACACCGTATTAATGCCCAATTAAGGCCTTCAAAAAAAGGGTGCTGCTTGATCTCTGCAGCCCCTTTCACTGATCCTAACCGACTTTCAGGATCCTTCACCAAGAGGCCTCTCATCAAATCCCTCGCATGGAAACTAACCATAGGGCTATTTGGGAACTTCAGACTCTTGGACACAACATTAGCTAATGTATCCTCATTTCCAGAACCCTTGAAAGGTGTCCTACCATATAACAGCTCAAACAAAAATATTCCAAAAGTCCACCAATCAACAGCATTCCCATGACCCTCGCCTTTGATGATCTCCGGAGCGAGGTATTCATGTGTTCCGACAAAGGAGTTAGATCGAGCACTAGTTGGTTCCACTACAAGCTGAGGTAGTGGGCTAACTTGTGCAGCAAGCTCAGATTTTATTTTCCGAGATTTCGCTGCAGCAGATAAAAGTTTAGGAGTGAAGCAGGAAACCTGCCAGGATGGCTGAAGGCAGAAAGGGTCAATGCAGCTAGATTCAGAGCATGGGCTCGACGTCTTTTTTGCAGGTTCCACAACAGGTGATGATGCTTTTAGAACCATTGGATTGACAGCACATCTAAGTGACAAATCAAAATCTGAGAGCATGATGTGCCCATCTTCTCGTACCAGAATATTTTCAGGTTTCAAGTCACGGTAAACTACTCCTAGCATGTGTAAATACTCCAGGGCGAGAAGGACCTCAGCAACATAGAACCTGTGATAGACATTGACAGAGTTAAGCTGAGAAAACTTGATTGTGATTACTAGATCATAAAAAATATTGTTATTACTGTACATAAAATGATAATGAAGCGTTATAATTATTACCATATAGTAAATATTATTTCTTTTTTCCCCCTTTTTTAACAAAAAAAAAAAAAAACTTTCTTCTTTACAAAAGCTAGCTTTCATCATGCAGAGAAAGAACCCACTTAGATAATAGAAAAGTAAAAACCAACCACAAACAATTACAACCAGCAGATACCAGACCCGTCATTGCCTGCTAACTAATTAGAAATCTAATATAATCATTTGAAATGCACCTTCAAAAATATATATACAAACATATATACATACACACATCCCTAGTGAGCACACTTGATAATGAAAATTCAATCTAAGCTTTATACTGAAACATCAAGAGACCCGAATATAGTGATGCAACACTAGTAAGCTCTAACTGGTATTTTTATGCTGTCCTAGCTTTTTAAGTTCATGAATTGCATGTTGGTCCCTAGATGTACATTATGAAAAAGAAATAAAATCATTTTTCTTTTTTCACGCTATTATTACTATTATGAGGATTAATTTCAAAAATTCCCCCTAAACTATGGCCCTTATAACACTTTGCCCCCTAAATTTTAAAACGTAACATCTGTTCTCTAGAAATATGAGCCGTAAACAAAAATAATCTTTTTGTTAGATTTTTAATAAAAACTTGACAAATAATTCTAAAATTAGGGGTATTTTGATAATCTAATTTATAAAAAATAACCACAGAAAAATCAAAACTTAGGAAAATTTCAAATTGGTACCCTAGGTTATATCGAAATATGCATTTGGCTCCCAATGTTTTAGAATATTTAACATTAGTACCTCAGCCTTTTAGAAAATCATTGTTTAGTACCTCAAAGCCCTTTTTGTAACATAAAAAGACAAAATTACCTTTGTTATAAAAAAAAAGGGTTGACTAAAAATTTTGAGTAAAAAAACTCTACCGTCCCCTTCTCATCCCCATCCCCAAAACTCTACCTTCCCATCACCAGAATTCCTTCAACTTCTGCAACTTCTTCAACGGAACAACTTGAAGAAGTTGTCATGTCTTACAAGGGAACAACTTGCTTTAACCGGTCTAGTTTGGCTACATGGAAAAGGGCAACAAGATCGAAAGTCGTTTTTTCCTTGCATCAAATGGGTTTGAAAAGAAAAACTAAGACCTAAAAAACATAAGCTTGAAAAAAAAAAAAAAAAAAACCTAACCTAATCAGATTTTTACTCCACAAAACAAAAAACCAAGCGAAAAACCCAAACCAACTCCTCCCCGCAGCCCAACCCTGCCCACCGCCCCCTCTTCCCGCGCCTACAAACCCTCCTCTATGAGAACAAGCTCATGAAGTCAATCAGCAGCAAACGATGGAGATCTCGCAAAGTCGACAAGCAGCAAACGACGAAGCCTATAAAGAAGATTGGCGACCATGACACGATGAGAACGAGAGTTCCAGAATTGAGATAGTGAGGAGCATGAGGTCAAGATCCATGGCCGAGATTGCCATAACTATAGAGAACTATATTCAAATGGGAAACCATAGAGGGAGAGGAGAGAGAGAAAGGAAGAGAGGAAGAAAAGAGAAAAAAATAAAAATGGAAAAAAGAGGGGTTGTAGGTAAAGGCTCGTCGGGGTTGTAGGTTGGGGTGGTTAGGGTCGCTGGCTAGGTAGGGTGGGTCCCGGCCTGACAAATTTACCCTAGATGAGCTCGAGCTCAATCTTTGGAGGTTTCGACTGCTAAAGACCATGAGGCCAGAGCTCACCAACGTGGTGTTTGTAGACGGAGAGCTAATCGTGATAGTCCCCTAGGGCGGAGATGGCAATGATGCAGCCGGAGATAGGGGCAGAGAGGTTTGGGGGGATGGAGGCTTCGGTGGAGGTAGGTTTAGACCCAAAAAAAGGGCTTTTTTAGTTTTTGGGTTTTTTTTTCTCTTAAAATTTTTGGTCAACCCTTTATATTTTATAACAAGGGTTATTTTGTCTTTTTATGCCCCTAAAAAGGGCTCTAAGGTACTAAAAAAAATTTTCTAAAAGGTCGAGATGCCAATATTAAATATTCTAAAACATAGGGTACCAACCGTATTTTCGATATAACACAAGGTACTAATAATATTAAATATTCTAAAACATAGGGTACCAAACGTATTTTCGATATAACACAAGGTACTAATTTGAAAATTTCCCTTAAAACTGTAATAAAAAGTCTCTATTGATGATTAAAACTATAATAATTTATACCATTTGAATCTCTCTTTTTTCAATATACCAAAATTTTTTTAAAAATTTTATTCATTTTTTCACACCAAAAAAAATTTTGAAATTTTAAAAGTTGTAGATGCCAGTGGGGGAAAAAAAGAATATAACAAAAATATATTTAATACAACAAAAGAATATAACACAAATATTTCAAAGAGAAAAAAAAACACTCAAATGGTTTAATAAAATTTCTTTCATACTTTTGAAGTTTTCACTAGTATTTATAACTTCTAAAATTTCAAAATACCTTTTGAGTTTGAAAAAAATTGACAAAATTTTAAAGAAAATTTTGATATATCGAAAAAAGAAGAATCCATAATGATTTCAATTGATTTTTTTTTTTTGTTTCTAATCATCAATAAGTATTTTTGTTATATTTTTTAATTTTTGTGGTTCTTTTTATAAAGGGATTACTAAAATACCACTATTTTTAAAATCATTGTTAATTTTTTGTTAAAATTATAACATAAGGACCATTTTTGTTAATAGCACATACTTCAAGGGAAATAGATATTACATTTTAAAATTGGAAAGACAAAGTGTTTACAAGGACTATAATTTGAGGAGAATTTTTGTGATTAATCCTTTATTATTGTTATTATTATTATTATTATTATTAGCAGCAGCAACAGCAACAAGAATCTCCAAATTTTAGCAAAGATTAATCCTATGAGATCACAACTTATCATCTACAATTGTGTTCTGACCAGCCAAAAAGAGTTCATGCTAATAGGGTGTTTGGAACAATGGTTTAAGTTATTGGTTTGAACTATAAACAGTGTAAGGCTCTCACATGTTACAGTTATCAAGCTCAAACTGATGGTTTAAGCTACTTTCTTAAACACCCTATAAGTAAGATTTATAGTTGAACATTGCGTTAGACCAACTTCCTACTCTATGGGTTAAGAATGAACTTCTCAATTAGCGCCTGAGTTTTGGCCATCGTTGGTGCGACCATACTAACACATAGCTTTATTGTTCATTTACACACTATCAACCTACACTTTTGAGCCCATTTTGGAACATTGGTTCAAACCAAAGATTTGAATCTAAAAGACTATAGTAATTCAAACTTTGTAAAAGAAAATAAAGTAACAAAATTGGTTTGAACCAAAACTCTTTAATTCGAACCATGTTCTCAAACGGGCTCATTTCTACAAAGTGAATCACCTCTTAGACCAAATGTTTTGCATCACCACTAAGTTCCAGGTGTATCCATCCAGTGTTTCAGTGAGAGAGCATAGGTTCTCGGATTTTCTTAGCTTTCCAAACCAAAGGAATACATAGATACCTCAAAATTCAACTCATGTTTTTACCAGCTTAACCTCATATATTACCGATCAAATGTATCAACAGAATCTATTTCCAATCGTTTTTAAAGTGCAAAAGGTTTTAAGGGTAATAAAGAACCTACATTCAAATCTTTTCCAACCATATCTCCACACAGAAAACAAAAGACTCTCCAGCTATCTGTTCATTTGTACACTGACCAACCACAGTCCTAAGCTTAAGAAAGGTGAAAAAAAAAAAAAAACACGAAACTGGAATGCATCACTTGGGAAAAACAGATGCACATGCATTTTTCAGACATAGAGAGAGCAGCAGAACATGTTTTTCCTCCACCAAAACAGACACATTATGGTAATGAATTGTGATCCCACCCAGTATAAAGTAGATAACGTAATTTATAAACCAGAAATGCACATGCACAGAAGACAAGAACTGGATTGTAAAGGATACCTAGTGGCTTGTTCAGCAAAGCTCCTGGTAGGTTGTTTTTGCCGCAATACATGCAGATCTCCAGCTGGACAATACTCCATAACTAAGCATGAAAGCTTGTCTGACACAAAATGTGCATATAGTGTAGGGAGAAAAGGATGATCTAGCATCTGTAGTATTTCTCTTTCAGTTTGGGCCCTCAGCATTTTTTTCCTAGTCGCCAAAAACTCATTGTCCATCACTTTCAAGGCAAAAAGGCAATTTGTTCCAGTAAGCTCAGCAAGATAAACAGTTCCAATGTCCCCACAACCCAGCCTCCTGAGCAGCTTAAAGTGCCTGAGACCCAAGCTTCCATGTTGCTTCTGAATATGGCGGATGGCTTCCCATCTCAAATCTTTTGACATGTGAGGCCTCTTGCCACTACGACTTGATCCGCTTAGACTGCTCTCCTCGCTAGTGCTTGTGCAGCTGCTGTAGTCGCCAATACTACTCTTTGAGCTTTGTGAGCATTCCCCCTTTTCTCTTGATATTGATCTCTCATCACCCTTTCTCACAAGAGATTTAGCTGCACTACCGCAATTAGAACTGAAATTCAGTTTATCTGAACTTGTATCCCCAACACCTGAACTTACTTCGAAGCTAACATTTGTACAGCTGGACATTGAAGAAGCTTTCTCACTTTCTTCCCTTTCATGCTTTGGAGTACAGCTCTGTGTCTGGTTCTCCATATTACTCGTGTTAGAATTTAAATCATTATCAGCTTTCTTGTCATGTGAATTAGAACTATGAGAGGCAATTAAATCCTGCTTTGCTTTATTCTTAAAAGAGTTCTTGCTTCTGAACATAAATCGAGGACTACTGCTAAAAGATTTGCTTATCTTATTACCAGTGATGGAGCTAGATATAGAAGCAGCAGAATGCAACTTATCTTTCTGCCCCTTGTCTGAATTTGGAGAACTAAATGGAACTTCAGTTGAGGTAAAAGCACCATCATCCACCTGAAGAATTTTCTTGCCAGCATGAAGGATTGATGAGGAATCTGCAGATTCCTGTTTCCTAAATCCATTAGTCCCGCTCTTAACTTCAGTTGGCAAGGGAACAATCTCAATCTGTGACCGTATCCCTGCATCTGGCATCATTTCACCAGCCAAAGCAGTAGAAGCTTCAGTAGTAGGGACTAATAACTCTTCTCCAGGAAGTGACAAGGATTCAGGCATCTTCTCAGGAAAATTTGATGTGTTTGGAACAAGGGAGATCTCAACAAAATTCCCTTTACCTTCGTTTACTGGAAGGCCAGATCCATTGGCCTCAACCACCACTGCCCTGTATAACCTTTTAATATTTCCTGCTTCCGAGACCCCTGAGGAACCAGACGGCTTTGCTAGTCGCTTCATGGCAGCCATCTCTGATGCCTGAGAGATGCATAGTCCTCTCAGTGCTTGCTTCAAACTTACAGGCTCTGAAATTCCAATTCCTGCTGCCTGCGACATTCCAACTCTCATAGGCCTTTTCATAGCACTTTTTCGCAAGGGGTCTTTGACAAGTTCATGTGATAAACCTGAGTTTCTAGCTGAACTTCTAATGTCAATTGCCTGAAAAAGACGGTTAATATCATCCTCAATGGAATACTTTTTCTCCGTTTTCAATAACTGGTCCCCGGCTTTCTCATCCATTATTGACTCGGAACATATTTCTCCTGTGGATTCAACTATTTCACTAGTACTGGGCAAAGTACCCATCTCTGCTAAATTCATCAAGATATCAAAGATTCAGAAACAATACATAAGGCTATCCTAACCCATTTCTGAAGTTGTGCTATGGAGATAGAGGAGCATGAGAACAAGAAGCCACACTACATATTGTTTCAGTTTCTCGTCAAAATCGTGGCAATCCTCAAATTCAAATCGCCCCTTAAAATTTAAGAGCCCTTCACTAATTTCAAAATGAAGCATCCAAATCCTGCCATGATTGCTGCGTTTCAGTTAAAGAAAAGTCACAAAAGAAGAGAAAAAAAAAAGATTAAATTTTAAATGTGGGAGACATGTGCTTTACCATTTACAACACTACAAATTGTATAAATCCAAAACCAATTTAGATTGAACTAAAACAGGAGGCACCTCTGGAGGAGACAGCTAATGTTATCTCATTTAATAGTCACACGTAAAATTATTCAAAGATACGCTGACAAAACATAACTATTCAGTTGAATAGCGTTTTACTTTTTAAGTGAAAAAATAAAATAAAAAAGAAAGAGACAGAGAGAGAGATTCATTTTCATTCACAAAAAGCTTAACGCCTGAGCCAATAAAACAATTTCGAGGACAACACTGACATCACCGGTTAAGAAAACCTGTTTTGACACCAAAACTCACAGCTTATAAATGAGGGCAGTTTCCAAAGTACTTGATAAATGCTAAAGAAAGACTCGATAAGAAAATTATATCAAATCCATAGAATATATATATATATATATAATCAACATGCGTAAATACCTGTGGAACTGCCTTTACCTCCACAAACAAGAAGCTTTTATTATTTTATTATTTTTTATTTTTTGCGAATCTTTATAACACAAGAACAAGTTGAAAAAAAAAAAAAAAGGTAAATTGATCACAACTCACAAACTTATATGATCATCCAGATATTAGCAAATCCAGAATTAGAATTACCTACAATAAACTCACCATTTCATGAACTATATGAACTCGATCAAACTAAACTTGAACAAAATAAAACCAGAAATTATAAATTTAGACAAAATTACAGGAATCATTGACACGGTCAATACAATCAGAAATAAAATCTTCAATATCAAAATAAAAAGTAACTCACAAAGTAAAATTCATACAAAAAAAAAAAAAAGCACAAACACACAAACAAAGCAAAAATCAAATTAACCATTTCTTTTAAAATTACGGACGTGAAAGCAGAAACCTTACCAGAACAAAAGCTCGGAAGTGTCCAACTCAAACTGAAACCAGCAATCGGCCAAAAAAAAAAAACTTAGGGTTCTAAAAGGGAAACGAAAATAGATTTTTACTTTTATTTTTAAATTTTGAGAAATAGTTATCGTATTCCTGTATTTTTCGTGTGTTTTAGAAAGAGCACGAGAAGAGCAGCGGGGGTTGGCTTTGGAGTGAATGAAGAGAGAGAAAAGAAAAGAAAAGAAAAGAAAGTTGGAAATGCAAATCACGAGAAGTCTCACAGAGAGACACACACAAAACACAAAACGGAACAGAAAGCAGCTGTTCTTCACCGCTGTTGGCGCTGTTTTCTTTTTCTCTTCTCGGTTGAAAGAAATGGCGGAAAATAAAACACTAATAACTAATTACATTTATATGGTCTTAATATTTTGTTTTTTTTTTTTTTCGTGTTGTTTTTTTGAAGTACTTAATTGTAAGTTAACAAGCAAGAAGGAGACCTTTCTCATTTTTTATTTTTGGTTGTGGAAAGGTGAAAAGAAAAAAAAGAAGAAAGAGAGAGTGAGTGAGAAAAAGAGGGAATTTAATAGGAGAGCAGGAGAGAGGGGAAAAAAGGAGGGAAGGAAAGAGAGGGGGAGCTGGGGAGAATTCGTACGCCGTGAAAGCAGAGTCCCGCTAGATCCGAAAATCAGATTGGTGTTTTTGGACACTCCAAAAGAGCATTATTACACAACACTTCCTCTCTTCTCTGTGAATTTATTTGGGGAAATTCAAAATGCTATAACTATATTCTTTTAACTAACTAGAAAGTATATTTATTTTTACAAATAATAATAAAAAAAAAGAAAGCCCCAGCTTGTTAAAAGACTTAAAACCACATTGTTAAAAATGTCAACAATACTCTTGCTGATAATCAAACTGTTAAAAAACTACCCGGGTGTTTGGCAAAGTGGTGGGAACTGTGGTTTCCACCACAAATTTAGTTATGAACAGTATAAACCTCTCACATGCTATAGTAACAATAAAAAAAATGCTACAGTGTAAAGCTTTCACATGCTACAGTAAAAGTGGTTCCCACCACTTTCCAAACACCCCATACACTTCCTTCAGCATGTCCTATGCTAGCAGGAGTCAGGAAAGCAAGTGCCTTGTAAAGAGTACTCTTTCAATCAGCAATTGTTTGGAAGTTATAACTTTGTGAGTTCTACTATAAGTCCACTTAGTTGTCCTCCTTCTAAAGGCCCTTATGGTCAATCTGTTACGTAAGAATTTGTGTGTGTGCTTGCTGTGTATACAAAAAACGCATAGAAGTGTTTTAAAAGAATTTGAATATCTTTTAAACATTAGCTATTTGAAAAATTATAAATAGATTTAAAACAAAATTTTGCAAAAATATTTAAAAAATTAAATAAAATTAAACTTAAGACTAAAAAGTATATTTAGGAAGTATGAAGCAAGATTGGATGTCGGAGTGGATCGACCATAAGTGGGGGTATATTTGGCAAACTAGATTGGTCAATTAGGGGATGCGGGGGAAATTTTTAATTTTATATGTGTTTTTTTTTTTTTGAAATGTTTAGTTCTAAAATATTTTTGATTGACCATTTCAAATTTTAATCGATGTTTAAATAATACTTAATTGCTTATTATTGAAGATATTCTTGACTTTTTAAACAATTTGACCCGTCAAAATGATGTTTTTTAAAACTTTTTTAAAAAACCGAGGATATAGTTTTTTATTAGTTAAAACGGAATACATTTATGATATATTGAATGAACAAATGGCACTTTTAAAATTTTTCATATTTTATTAGAAAAAGTGAAAATTAATAAAAGATTTTTTAGATATCGAAAAAAAGGTTTTTTCTAAGTAAAAGAATCAAAACATCAAATTCTCTTTTTTTGGTTATTTTAACTATATGAATTATTTTCTTTGTCTAGTTTGTTAGATAATGTGCGGTATAATTAATATGTAATTTTTTTTTTTTGGGGAAAAATAGGAAAGGCTTGCATATTAATTAGTACAACACATAAAACATTGAAACTTAAGTAGTAAAAAAAAAGGGGGAAAATCCACAATAGTTATGTAGTAAGAAATTCTTGCGACTATTGCTTACAAAAAAAAAAAGATAAAAATTTTCCACATAGACATCAACAGTAACAACTAGGGAAATTATATACAATCTATCCTTAAATATATATAAATATAATGGTTTGTTTATGGTGTTCCCAGCAGGACCATGTTTACATGTAACATTGTTTTTTTTTTTTTTTTAGTGGTACATATAACATTGTTAACATCCTTTTATGTTATGCTCTTATGTGTAATGCATGCTATTAATTATAAACTAAGGCCACATCTTCTAACGTATGTTGTTATATTTCTCACCTTAATAAGTTATATAGACAAAACCTTGTGTGTGTGTGTGATAGACAGGTAATTATTAAATTCTTTTGCCAATTGACTTTCTATTGTCACATGTATTTCTACTTCTAAGTTTTCTTGTTCACTAGCACATCATGGTCAACAAATTTATGATATGTTGCATATAAGATAATCATCGTTAATTTGACAACTAACCCGTTATCATATATTCCCTTAGAAAATGTTAGCATTAAATTTATTACTTGAAAGTTGAAAAATAAACTTTCGTTTACCACATTGGTTTGGATTTTATAGTTCGAGTAATTCATAATATAAAACTTTTAACTGATATAATATAAAGTAAAAAAATACAAGTATAAAGCTCTCAACTTCTATAATTCTTTTAAACCAACAATAATTTAAATCATTAGTTTTAACTATTATTTTTCTAAACACCCTAAAAAGTGGCAATGTTGGATGTTGTTCATAGTTGTTTTTTAATCTGTCGTAGTAATCCACACAAAAGCAAAAGGAAAAAGCTATTCAAAACAGCAATACCAACGGACCACTAGATCCTAAACGACATAGGACTTGTTACACAAACAGAACAAACTCCACATATCGTGCTTAAAAAGTAATGTCTGCTAATATTAATAAAATATAAAAAAATCAAAGTTTCAAAGCTAAAAGGAAAAAGGAAAAAAGTTTTCTGAACAAAAAAACAAGGCAGATGACATGTGAAGAAAAAGGTTAAAGGCACACAAGAAAGAACATATTGTCTCCATAGTAGCCACATTTGTAACAAAGAACAACTCACAAAAGGGCATTGAACTAAGAAAGAGGGAGAAAAAGGCAAGGCATTTGATTATCAAGTAATTATGATTAACACAGCTGCAAATAAATAATAATCAAATAAATAATCTTTTGGGTTTAAAGACTTGGCAAAATGGGTTCAAATTTTGGTTGCTTTTTTTTTATTTTTTTATTTTTTTATTTTTTATTTTCCCTTTCTTTCTTGGGAGGTGGAAAAAGTTTCTATTGTTTTGCCTTTAAATTATCATCATGGGGTGATATCACCCCATCTTTGACGGTCACTAGGAGAAATTTATGGGGTTTGAATGGGCGCGGTTGCTTGCTAAAAAGAGAAATAGTAATTGTTCAATATGTCTTCCCTGTCATGATACTTAGAAGATGGGTAAAAATACAGGAAAACTGGTCATTTCATGAAAAAAAAAAAAAAAAAAGCAACTAAAGAAAAAGAAGGAGAAGAAGAGTTTTAGCATTGCTTTTTCTTCTTCCATTTATCATGAGAAATACATTGCCGCGAACCAGGCTAAACATCCTTACTATTATCTTTGAGCTGCCAACACTTCTAAAACATCAGATTACATAACCCTCATTTAATGACTTTTTTTAGAGACTGTTGTGATAAGGAGAGAAAAAAATGCGGGGAATACACCCGAAAATAGGAAAACCATTGTGTTAACAATGCAAAACTTTTCACGATAGTTTTTACTAAAAACCGCCATGATAGGCGTGATTTTACATGATGGTTTCACTAAAAACCATCGTGTAAAATTTAACCTTTCATGACACTTTTTACTAAAAACAGTTATGTAAGATTTAACTTTTTACGACGACTTTTAGTAAAAACTATCGTGAAAGATTCCACATTAATTTGTGCAGGGGACTAAAATTTTTGAATTAATACGGAAACTTTCACGTCGGGTTTTGGTAAAAACTATCTTGTAATATTCTACTTTAATGACAGTTTTTAGTAAAAACCATCGTAAAATGCTCTACATTAATTAAATTTTTAGTCCCCACCTAAATTTAAGCTCTTGCTAACCCCATAACCTTCCTTATTTATTTGAAATTTTCCTAACTCAAAGCCTCTCTAACTCTCGACCCCCCTTATCTCTCTCTAACTCTTCCCCCACGACCTAGCCACCAACGAACCCAGCTTCCACGATATTTCATCGGCTTAGATATTCCCCCGTCACTCTGTCCATTACCCCATCATCGTTCGACCTAACCGCCAACAAACCCGACGTCTTTTACTACCATTCATCCTTTTCCTTCAACATTCCATCGACTCCACTGCCGTTTGACGTCATCCCTTGATGTTCCATAGACTCCGCCGTCGTTGGTAAATTTTAAACCATTTTTATATTTTTAATTTTTAGTTCTATCATTTTTATTTATTATTTAGTTTTAGTTTAATTATTTAGTTATATGGTTTTGTTAGTTTCAATTTTAATTAGTTTTAGTGTTATTGTTAGTCTTAACTTGGTGTTATTTAGTTATTTTAGCATTATTTAGCTTTAGTTTTAGTTTTAATATTAATTAATTAATTTGTTATTTGCCATTTAGTATGTGTCATTTTATTTGGTGTTTGAAATAACTTTAAACAATATTTAGCATTTTGGTCTAAAGAAGAAGACACTTTCTATGAGTTTGTGATATCTAAGTATTATTGTGATGCCCAATATATGCTTGATGTAAAGCTTCTATGAAAAGTTACATTCTCTTGCTATGCAAGGACACTTGTACGCTCAAGGAGGACTACGGGTATATCACTTCACTTGTTCATCTCTTTTAGACAGACATTTTTTAAGACGATTTGTGTAACCAAATCCTGACGGTTTGCAATTGGAAAAACTCATAAAGGGATATATGATCATTTTCCTTTATATGCTATGTAAAAGACATTTGTTATATAAAAGACAATGTTTTTATATTATTTTGTATTTAACTTTGTCTGTAAGGTTATGTTTGAAATTGCCTTTCTGCTATTGCAATTTACCTTCATTTCCATATTTCCATTCTAGCAACTTCAACAGTGTTATAATACCCTAATCAGTAGGCCGTTTTGGTTCTTCCAACCATGCACCCTCCCCAACCTCTAGTTTTGTTGTCATGCAATTACTATTATCGTGCACCATACTGTTGTCACTGGTTTCGCTGTTGCACTGCACCAATTTGGAATATTTGACCAATGCAAATCCTACATAGTTGTTAATACTTGAGTTAAATAAGGAGTTTAGGGTTCAACAAAAAGAAAAAAACAAAGTATTATGGTCAAAACATGGTAACTGGTTCTATTATTTCTGTTTTTAGTAACTATATATATGATTTTGGTCATAATACTTCAAAACAATGTGTATATATATATATATATATACACGCACATATATATATGATTTTGTAAAAATTTTATAGCTCAATGTAATTATATAATTATGCAATCAGGGTCTTGTATTAACAATGAAAAAATAGGATTGGCCATCGTTCGAGAAACTAGAAATTACTTTTTTTAGCTTCAGACAAATTTTTTTACAACAGTTTTAACTAAAAACCATCGTAAAATACTAAACTTATACGATGGTTTTCAATAAAAACCGTCGTGAAACGCTAAGCTTACACAGCAATTTTTACTAAAAACTGTCATGTAAGGCCTAGCTTACATGTAAAAACTGTCATGTAAGGCCTAGCTTACACGACAGTTTTTTTTTTTTTCTGAAAATCATTGTGTAAGCTTAGCATTTCACGACGGTTTTTAGTGAAAACTATCGTGGTTGCCTCAGCCCCAAGACCTCTGTAACCTGCCAAAATAAAGATTTTACGACAATAAAAAACCGTCATAAACAATTTTGTAGGTATCACGATGGATGATTACACGAAGTTTTTTTAACTATCATGAAAACATGCTACGACAGTTTTAAACCATGATGAAAACATGCCACGACTGTTTTAAAACCATCGTGTAATCTACAGTTTCTACTAGTGCTTGTCTTTAAAAGGACAATTACTCTTGCACTTTTTTTAATGTACTATTTTACAATTTACATCCATTTGGCTTCATTTTTTTATAACTTAAAACTTGCTGCAGAATTATCTATCATTTGTTTTATGCAAATGACTAATTATATAACTCCCCCTTACGGGCACCATTGGGAACATTGCTTTTACTATTAAACTTTATAATTACCAATAAGAAGTTTAAAACAAACATCAACACTCAGAGAAATATCTCAGGAAATACATGCAATTTTTTTTTACGAAACTACTTACTGGATTTAACTTTTCCTCTTCTCGGTTAGCTCGATAGAACACTTAAGGCATTTGGCTAGCCGACCACCTACAGAAACTTAGTTTACAAAAAACAAATATTTAACAAATACAGACTCACAGGTATGATGCAAGCACTCTTAGCATCTAATTAAACAACAAATTAAGACTAATTTCGAAGAAACAAACTATATAGCGTATTCTTTAATAAATAACTTAAGAAAGTAAAAATCTAAAATACAAATTACATTCAATAAAATATAAGTCCAAAAGAATATATCACAAATAGAAATGAGTCTCAAACAAATAAAAATGTGGAACATAATATATTAAATTTTGTTTGAGTTTAAATTCCTTTTATTATTTGACTTCGTTTTCAATCCAACACTCCTTGCACACGTCCGTCCTTATCCTCCATCCTAGTCAACCTATATCTTATCTGTATATGTAACATGATATAAAACTAAGTAAACATAAGCTTAGTAAGTATACATTCCTATCTCACAACATAAACATTTCATAAAAATCATTATATAATATAGTAATTATAATCATAGTAGTGCACAAGGCACAAGTTTATATAGAATATATCTTTTCTTTTAAAATTCCACATTAAAACATCATTCATTTAATTTTTAGGGGCCCAAACGTTACACTATTAACATTATATTGTGCCGTCATGAAAAGAGTGGGGTAGCTAGTCCTAAACTAAACATGACAAGTCTAAACCCTGCGGGACATCATAAATGTAAATATAAACATAGGTTGTACAATGCTTAATTAAGTGATACATATATATAGATATACCTTTAACTTACTTCATCAATTAAATATCCATTTAATCTTCTTGTTGCAACAAGAGTCTTCATGAGAATATTAAATGTAAAAACAAACTTAAAAATTATGATAAAACATATTCTCAAAACTTTTTCGTAAACTTTTATCATATTGCAGATGAGAATATATTTACTTGACTTGCTTGCTCACTAAACCTTAAATCGGGTGGCGTTGTTGCGGTTCTCGGTGTGCTCATCTTTTGGAGTGTTTATGTTAATCATTCATACAATACATGAAATTAATATTCATCTTCTTGCTATCATTTATTACCATATTACATCATCATGTATCAATTTTTAACAAAACAAAGCATCTTGAGTCATAAACATACACTTAAAGTCAAAAAATATAAAGATAGAAAACTTGACCTTTAATCATTTAGAGAAATTAATCTCAACTAATAAGCATGAACAAAATGTAAAACTTCTTCCATAACATAGCTAACATACATAAACATCACTAAATTTTCTTCTCTTGAAAATATTAATCTAAAATACCTTTTTCTATTTCTCAAAATATTCAAGTAAATCTGCCAATCATAAAAATTGATTGACCTTTAAGGATTCATAGCCCTATATCTTTCAATTCACGTTTAATTAAAGCACAAAAATTTCCAAGAATAAAGTTAACACATATATATTGCATAGATTTTTCTTTATTCATAAAAATTTCATTTGGTAATTAAAATAAATCACACAATTAATATTACAAAATCTGCCAACAAAGCCTGGGCAATGAGCAGTCCTAATTAAAAATTATGTATTAAATTATTTATGTTATAAAATAATTTATAAAAATTACTACATATATATAATAGATTCATATGATCATAATATATCCAAAATTCAGCTCCAAATGAATTTGGAGTAATTAAAAACACACGTTCGAATTTAGAGTTAACATTAACATTAGACATGCTAAAAAGTGAACATGTTTGATTCAACATTTTTATAAAAACAAATTTGTATGATACGCTTCTGAAATTCTTATTTGACATGCTTAACATATAAATAAAAGTTAGAAAAATAATAAATCATACAAAACATATTTAAAAGATTGATTTATCATCTCACAAATTACATAGAGCATATTAGGTAGACATTTATAACCACAAAGTACTTGGAAATCAATGAATTTTGTCTTAAAACATAATAAGGATATGAAGCTAAAAATTTACAGACATTTCGTTAACAAATTAGCACGACTCATAATTTTTTATAGAATCAAAAGACACTTTATGCCACACAAAACAAACTCCACAATACACAATACAAATCTATTAACAAATAAAATTTCGTAAGCAGTGTTTGATTGAAAATTCATAACCCTAAAAATATTTTGAAGGAAACTTTGTAAAAAAATTCTAGATATTTCTAACATATATATACACATCATATCTAAAAATCATAGCAAAATAAAATCATTTGATTTCAAAGCGTTACTAGCAACCTTACTGACAAACCAAACTAAAATTCTCTTATCACACTCCAACAACAAAACCTTATTTTCTAGAAATTTCATGATATCATATGAATATAAATACTTTCAACCATAAAATAACATTTTTATAATCAAAGTAAAAAACAAAATAATTTATTTTTCATACAAGCATATATGCATACATTCACAACATAAAAGAATAATTTTTCGAACAAAGGTTATCATAAAACAATATATATCAATCATAAAAATTCAAAACCATGAAAACCTTTAAACCATATCTTAAATTCTTATGTTTTCTTCAACAAATATGAAGACTTGCACACAAAATCTCCAAAAAGAATTCCTTCTACTTTGACTTTAAAGAAAATAAGAGTAATGAATTCTTTGAGAGAGAGAACATCTTGAAGAAAACAAAATCCAAACTAATGTGAGGTTTAGGGAAGAAAAGAGAGCATAAAAGCATGGAAGAATATGAGAAAAGATGGGGGTAAGAAAAATGGATAGCAATAATATGTGTGCTTGAAGCCACATATTTGTAGGCATAAGTAACCCCAGTCCTAGTCTAATTACGTTCACTTTTTTTAGATGAGAGTAATCCTAATCTAATTAGGTTTCTTTTTTTTTAAATAAGTGTAATTCTAATCTAATTAAGTTTCCTCCTTTTTTTTCTTTTTTTTTTCTTTTTTTCCTTACTATATGTTTATCTTAATATAACATAACATAATATAATATAATATAATATTATTATAATAAAATTGTTATAAGGGTAATATTATAAACGTTTATATATTATATAATATAATATAATATAATTATAATACATAATTATTTATACATAACAATAATATTTACTCACATGACCCCTAAAAAATTAATTTACACATTATTCTTTTAGGCACTTTATATTATCTAATTTTTTTAATGCCATAATAAAAAAAATGATACACATGTAATTATTATGACATCATTTCTATTATAAAAATAAGAAAATATGCAACAAAATTCATATCATCATCAAGAATATAACTCTAGAGCATTGTAAAAATTATAAATTTAGAGCAAATTGAAAACTTTTTAAAAAAATAAATACTTTAAACTTATTATCATTTTTGACATGATCATCCCGAGTACATCGATCCCTTGTGGCCGTCACTTGTAACATTATTAACCAAAAAGTTAATTTACTTAACATAAATAATATAGCACTTAAGATACCATGTTCTAATGCTAAATTAACTTAAGAATCTATAAAAGAAAATGACGGGCATTACAAATTGAGTGCCACTTGCAATGAGAGATTTTATAAATTCTATTTGCTGTTAAAGTTTTGATAACCTTGTTATTTTTTTTTAAGTTTATTGAGCAATAAAAGTCATAGACGGTTGTTTATATGCATCTAACATTTACATTAACGTTTGTTTGAATAAAATAGTGAAGAAAATAAGTTGGAAGAAATTTTAAGTACAAAAGATAAAATTATTTTGTTTAAAAAATTGTAAATTAATAGAGAGAAAAAATAAAAGTTCATAGGGTTTACCATCTCTTAATATTTTATTTTTGGGATTGAAAAAACAGAAATAAAGTTAAAAAAATTGTCGCCCAAAAGAATTATTTAAAAGAGTTGTTTTGTTAAAAAAAAAAAAAAGGTTCAGCGAGCTGAGTTAGGGAAAAAATATTTACACGTACCATTTTGAATATAATAAGTACTGCACTAAAAATTAAATATGGACATATGAAAAAAAAATATTTTAATTGGAAGATGTGAGAAATAAACACTTAAAGAAGCATATCGAAAGAATAATTTAAGTGCACAAGATTTCTCAGCAAGAAAAAAAACAAAGAAAAAGTATGGACAAATATAACAAATAATTTTAATAAGAGCAAAGAGAGGGAACAAAGTTATTTCATAACAATACATCTTGAAAAAAAGGTCGTAAAAGAATATATTGGCAAAAAGAAACAAAAAAGTTAAAAAAAAAAAAAGAATTTACAGGACAACGGAAAATTGGGACAAGTGGTAGACAAAATCTCTACAAAGGCACTTTGATAAAACAATATTTCAATAGATTGAAAGTAAAATATTTCAGGAGCAAACCGTTAAATTTAACAATTTCTATTAAGTTAATAGAATGACTATTTATGAGACACATTTTTAGCTCAAGAGCTATTTATGGGATAAAACTGACTATAAATCTAAAGAACTATGGATAGAATTATTCTAAAAACATATTGTTTTTATTTTTACATGTCTCTCACTCTACCTCTCTTTCTTTCTCTCCCCACATGTCTCTCCTTTTCAACTTCACATCTCTCTCTCTTCTGTTTTGTTTACTTCTCTTTTATTTTCTCTCTTTCGGTGCTCTTAACTCTTCCACGCGTATGGCTCTCGCTTGCTTTGCATCATGAATTCAACTTTCATGGAGTTGAGGAGTTTTCTGTGTTAACAGTTTTTGTTTCATCTATTAGTACCTAAGAATTTGTTACGAGTGTTTTTTTTTGGTATAATTTTTGCTTGGTAAATTTTGACTGAATTTTTTTAATTACAAAAGTCCAAAACCGAATGAAAAATAAAAAATAATAATAAGACGATGAAAACAATAGCCTCAGCTTGAGGGTGCTGGGTGGCGTTGTCGGGATTTGAGAGATGGGCTTGCCGCTGCAGATCTGAGAGAAGGGAGGCAAGCTTCCTGTTGTTACAGAAGTGGGCTCGCAGAGGGCGAGCGACACCAAACTGTTGGGTCGCAGATATAAGGCGGTGGCAGACATTTGGGCTTGCTAGGGATGGGCGGTACTCCTGGGCTGGGTGCGACAAAGCGGAGCATGTGTTCGCAGGTGGTAGGGTGAGCTTGGGGTCGTTGGTTTTCGCAGAGGAGAGCGCGATACCGGGTTTTGTGGTAGGAAGTTTGCTGCTAGAGTGATGTTGTTGTGAACGGTGGACGTCAAGGTTGGAATTGTGGTTTCTCTAATTAGCCATTTTTTCTTGTTTTTGGGATTATTATTATTATTATTATTATTATTATTATTTGCAAAAGATAGTGGTCCCAATAAACCAAATGAACACCTAAATCAACATGCCACCCCATGTGGTGAGGGACACCTTTATTGCCCCTTAGCTTTATTCGTCTAGACTATAGTGAGTCAAGATTTTAGGGAGTGGGATGCTTCCACATGTTAGTTGGTATTCTTTTCATGTATACCTCGACTAGCCTGAGATGAGATGAAAAGTGTGTCTAGGAGTGTCATTTCAAATTATTTGTTTTAAATGCTATAATCTAAAGTGTATATATATGTTATAATGTCAAACAAAAATATGCTATAGTATAAAACATTCATATACTACGGTGTCTTAATTCTAATTTGTTAGTTCTTACTAAGTTCTTAAACACACCCGTAATATATAAGAGTACTTAAGTTGTTCCGACACAAGACATCTATTATTTATCACGTCTAAACATTTTCCTTGTATCAAAACTAATCCAATTAAGAATATTGACACATTTAATAAAATTGGAATGAAAGTTTGAAAGAACATTTCCCAAAATAGTAGTAAATTAGAAACATATGTACTTGTGTGTAATCATTGAGCTGTCTATTGGTCTGAATATATATAAAAAACCCTACAGTTTTAGTCGTTTCTATGTATTAAACCATGATAGTGATATGCTAATTGATTTGTGACAGGAACGTACAAACAAACCCCAAATATATGACCTATATTTTCCTTGTCGACATCCCATTAGCTTTATATCATATAAAAGTCCTTCTATACATAATTTCATGACATAAACATTGATGTGATCATCAGAAGAAGTATGGAAAAGCTTTCCATTTTGCATGGTCGTGTCCCCTTCCGGAGAAGTTACAATAGCCACAAATATTATTCTGTGTCTATGACGGCATTTACAATCTAGGACATATAGATAAACCGAATTATGATTATTTTGTATAGTTTGCAATAGATGTCTGTTTTACTTGGGTACATTTTCAACGGACAATTAAAAGAGGACCAAAAACAAGCTTAGTCAATATTGCATCAAAATGAAGTTTTGAAATCTTATAAAGAGAGAAATAATCAATGTTTATTGATTTGACGTAAATAATTACGTATGCGCCCCCAAGTTCAATTGTCGAATTATGGTTGTAAATAATGTTAGTAAGCCACTTGTTTGATGTGAACCAGAAACCACAATTATAAGCTTTTTCTTTGCAAAGGACAGTCTATAAATCACGAGGAATTTTGAGAAGACTATTCAAATAAAGAGTCTTGGAAGATTACTCTGATCATCTGCCTATTTATTTTTCTAGGATAATTTTGTTATAATAATGACCTTGCAATTAATGATATTATCACTAAATTCTTAGAAAACATCACAAAATCTTACAGTTGTGCATAATAATTCCACGACAACAGATTATCGATAGAAGGAAAACCCTTTAACAACGAGTTTAAATTGTCTATCGCCGAACTAGCGTACTATATACATAGTAACAAACAAGTCCTGTTCTGGCTAAATATCTTTAGCTATAATTATATAAAACATTTTAGTGAAGAACGTGGCAGCAAAGGCAATTTTGTGTAACAACCGGGAATTTTTAATGCATTAAAAATGCATTAAATTGAAAATTATATTGAGACAAAACATACAATTTAAGAAAAAATACTATATAATGACGTGAAAATTATACGGTATTAAAATAATATAGTGTAAGAAAATATATTGATAAAGTTATGAAGTATAAAAATTATACTGTAAAAGTAATGCAATGTAAGAATTGGATTGTTTAAGATCACGCAGTACATAATTAGATTGCATAGACCACAAAATTTTTATAAAAGTGAAGAGAGAGAAAAAGAAAAAAAAAAGAAAAAAAAGGAAATTCAGAAAAAATCAGCACTCTCTCTCTACTTTCTCTTTCTACATTTTCTCTCTCTTTCCTCAAAAATCAGTTTGAGATTCCGACCTTCGTTTTCGACACCTCCCACACCATTGGAAAGCTCTCGACGAGCTGAGTCTAACGGTGTGCTGAGCCGCCCAAAACACGGTAGGAGGAAGGCTCACGCGTCGCCCAAAGGGGCGATGAAACCTATTTTTTCCTGAGGTGATTTCTTCACCGTCCGACCACCAATCGACATGATCTTGGTGTCTATGGACTCAGCATAAGGAGAGGGGCAAGAAGGTACCAATTTCCTAGCTCAATTTCAACTGGAAGAGCTTCGACGTAGCTGCCTTGTCTCCGCCGTCGCGCCACCATGGGAACCGCCGCTTATGGCGGCGGTAAGGTGCACTGCCCCCACCATTCGGCTCAGACCACCACGGGGAGTGAAAGCCCCCACTTAATTGTGCCATAGTACTGGCGCCAGCCGGAGAACGACAAGGGCCGTCGTCGCCGCCGTGAGGGATGTCGATTTTGAAGCTTCGGCCACCATTGAGGTCAATTGACCTCATGGTTATGCTCAGAGGGCCCTAAGGAGCAAAAGCCCCACCTTAATTTCAGGCAACCGCCATGGGAGGGCAGAGAACGGTCTCCGCCTTGGAGAGCCACTATGAGGGGCTTTGGGCCGCCGTTCTAGGCTGTGTTGAGCAACCCCACCATGGGGGAAATGCTCAAAGAAGGACGGGGAACGATTCCCCCAGCCTAATTTCATGGCAGCTCCGCCGGAGATGAGAGATCGGAGCCGCTGGTGGTAGCCGTGAGTCTTGCCTTCAATTCGTGTAGATGGAGGCCGAATTGGGTCAAATTGACCCCCACCAATCGACTCAGGAGGGTCGATTTAGGGGGGGTTTGCTCGAGCTCAACCGCCAACGGAGCCATGTGACGGCGGTCAATTGCCAATCAACGGTCAAATTAGGATTTTACGATTCGGACCTCTGATCAACGATCTGAGACCGCCTCCTGACTCGTTTCGATGCTTTGAACGCAATGGTGACCTCCGTTTGAGCTAATTTTACTCTAGTGCAAATCATCTGATACCAACTGCATGCGGATCGAGGTGATTCAAACTGTAGTGTCGGAGTCCATAATAACATGTTCAAGAATGTATGATCTCCAAGAAGCATTTCTAGCCATTCATGGTCGCTCGAGGAGCATTGCAGAAGATGCTTCGCATACTATAGATACAACGAGGTACAACTTGACCCGCATTGCTCGAATCCAAGTAAGTAGCAATCTCACTTATAGTATGAATTGTATTGAAATACATTGTTGTAAATGCTAAGTTTTCATGATTGAAAGTTAGACAATGAATGAATGAAGGAAAATGAGATTAAGGGCAAAATGGTCATTTTATGAAAAATAACCAAAACGAACCCCAAACGCTCGATGTTAGGAAATGTTTCTTAGTGAGAATTTTTTCATATTATGTATGTAAGGGAATGTTAAAGTTAAGTAATGAGTTTGGTTAAGTTAGGAAATGGATGAAAACCCACCAAGGGTAAAAATGTCATTTTTATGAAAACGGCTAAAACGGAGGCAAACACTCCGATCTAGCATAACGCCCTTAGACGAAAAATATTCCGTAATACGTTGAGTAATATAACCATCATGGGTTGCAAGGTTAAAGGGAAAGGTGACCTTGATGGGTTATAAGGTTAAGTAAAGACAATAGTAAACGGATAGTGTACAAGACAAGTTAAGAGAAAATGAATGTTTAATGTTTACGTTTTATTATCAATCGAGTGGATTCATAAAAAAAAAAGTTAATTAATGAGTCGGCTATTGTATGATCAGGACACAGAAGCCGACCAATGAAAGGAAAAGGAATGAGACAGGAAATGAATAGAGAACGCTATAGCATAGTTCAGGTAAGTTCAATCTCACCTACAACATGAAGTAAAAGATTTTCAAATGCTTATTTATATGTTTGCAAATGTGTTTGCAATTGCTTTGCAAGTTAATTTTAAAGTATATTTGCATTTATTATGCGAATGGTTTAAAATTTTAAAACAAGATTTGCAATCAGTTTGCAATTGTTATGTTTAAAGTATACTTGCATATTGATATGTATAATGTTTTTAAAAGTTCAAGTTATGATTTAGAAAGTATTTAAAGTATGTTTTGTATTTTTGACAATGCATAGTATTTTATAATTTAAGTTATAAGCTTTATGATGCATATGTTATGCATTAAGTTGCATTTATCATGCATTAAGTTAAGTTTCGAAATAAAAGTTGTGAATGCATTATATGTTGCATATGTTACGCAATAAGTGTTAGAATACATGTTATGACTTGCAAAAGGTGGTTGCAATACATGATGCATTTATTACATAATGAGTTGCATTTATTATGCGATAGATTATACGGTACAAGTATGAATTGTAAGTATGTTTGCATATAATATGATTGCATTTGACATGCTGACAAAAGTTAACAAGAAGGTAATGTAAAGATAAAAAGGAAGTGTCATACCAGCCTTTTTGATATGAGGTAATGAATGTAAAGTCAAAGTTTGGCCTCCCAGAGGTGAGGTACATGACCTCGAAGTTCGATAGTCCCAAGTCTTATACAAGGGAAGCATCATGTTTATAATCTCATGATTAATGAGTTGGTACGAACAAAGTAAGATAAGAAAAGTGAACGAAAGATAAAGAAAGTTAAGGAACATAGGTAGTAAGTTAAAGTAAGAAAAGAGTGTTCATAAAATGCTCATAATTGAAAGTTCATAATCGAGCATAAATGGAATCATGCCTTTTGATTCTGCTTGAATTCCTTTTTATGAAATATTTATATGTTATGTTATGAAAGACATTTTGAGAGATGTTTTACATTAAATGTTTATGAAGAACAGTTTTATGTTTTCAAGAAAAGGTTTATAAATGATGCTTTAAGAAAAGCATTCTAAGGATTGCTGCATGTTAAAAGTTTAATGAAAATGTTTATGAAAAACGTGTTATAAATGTTTCAAATATGTTATGAAAACATTTATGAGGAATGTTTTAGAAAGGTTTAAGAAAAATGTTTATGAAAAACATTTACGGAGGAATGTTTTAAGAAAAGGCTTTTATGAGTAAAGTTTTAAAAGTATGTTTTAAATGATTTGTGAGATTATGTTTGAACTTACTGAGCGTAAGCTCATAAGAAGTTTTTCATGCTGTAGGTAACTTACGGGTGACCAGTAGGACCCGTTAGAGGAGCTGGGTGCTGCAGAGAGCAGATGCGAAGATGTGGGTATGGATACCACTGCAGTTTGCTTCCGCAATGCAAAGAAAAGGTTTTACACTATTTAATATAGTGTTTTCAAGGTTTTTAAGAAAATCAGAGTTTTAAGAAATGTTTTCAAAGGTTTTAAGATACATTATACTAAATGTGTTATAAAATTATGAAGTGATGTTTTAAGCTATGTTTTAGTAAATGTTATTTACTAAGTTTTAAGAAACGATTTGAAATGGTTTTAAAGGAAAATGTTGAGCGTGGTCTCAACTTGAATAGCGATAAAGATCGCAATAGTTTTGAAGTAGGTTTTAAAGAATGTTTAAAAAAAAAAATTTAATTCAGTATTTTCTTACTAAGTAAGTAAGATTATTGTTCAAGTAATGATGTTTAAGTTAGTTACGTGATGGTCGAAAAGACGGATCGTCACATTTTTATTCTAATTAAAGCTCTTTGGTGATGACTTTTATGGCTTTTAGTAAAGGCAAATGTCCTGCTAATTAAAGAACGTCTTTTTTGTTGCCGTTGCTGTTGTTGTTGTGTTCCATGAAAAGATACTGTGATTTCCTCTTGATTTGATATTAAGGTTACGTTTGTACTACCATTTCATTTGTCAAATTAAAGATTTAAGGTTAAAAGTCCAGTCTACCTAATTGACATGAAAAAAAATTAAAAAAACCTACAATAATAGCGGCAAAAGAAGTGTGATAAGTTAGCACGTATGAGATGTAAGGTGGGCATCTTTTGGTGGTCGAGAATGGAGGTGATAGTATTTAAATAAAAAGAAGAAAATAAAAGGGAAAAGAGAATTAAAAATTTAATGTGTTTTGATAATATATCTGCATTTACAAAACCAAGAGAAAAGTGAAAACTCCCTGATTAGAAGCACTATTATTAAGGCTTCAAGA
>CAMOHE010042595.1:0-12835 GCA_946598075.1 Artocarpus hirsutus
GCATGAGATGGTAGGTGTAGAATGCAAGAATATGCATATTAGGGTATATAAATTCCTATATGAACTTGTTTGTTGCTATGAAATGAGTGCCTAGAGATATAGATGGTGTACTTGTGTACACGATTAGAATACCTGAGTGTATATTATGTTATGTATTGTTACATGCAATATATGGTGTACTTGTGTACACGATTAAAATACCTGAGTGTATATCATGTTATGTATTGTTACATGTAGTATATGGTGTACTTGTGTATACGATCATGAAAACATTGATGTTTATGAAATAAGTACTTGTGGGTACTCTACAATGCATACGAACTTATGTTTTATGGATAACATGTGAATATCATTTCATGCCTGGTATGGTAACTATATTAAATGGATTGGTAAATGTCACCAAAAGTTAAGAAAAGTGTCGTACCGACTCCCGAAACAAGGGGAGTTTAAAGGATAAAATATGGTCACGGTGTTACGTAGACCCTAATGAAATTGCGCAATGGTACGAACACTTGGGCCCTAATAGAAGATAAGAAACGATAAAGATAAGGAAAGTTCATAAGAAAGCATAATCGGATCATGCATTCATTTGATTGTCCATGTGGGATTTATGGGACTTACTGGGCGTTAGCTCATTAAGTTTTTCATGCTGTAGGTATTCCGACAAGAAGGTCAGAATAAATTCTAACGATGAGCTGGCGGACGGATGATATGTGCAGACTGGGTATGGAGTCCGCTACTGTATGTTTCCGCTGTATGTATTAAAAGTTATTTTAAAAAAAAAATGGATTGAAAAGAGGATTATTGGAAAAGTAAGAATGTTTATGTAAATGTAAGTTTGTGAAAGTAATTTTGGAAGTTTCCGAAAATTATAGTATGTGAAATATTCATTCAGTAAAGAAAAAAAAAAGTCTTCTAAATTTTTTTGCCCCTAAGTACGTAAGAAAGATTTAATCACAGCCCGAAAAGGCAGGTTGTGACACAGCTTGAGGAAAAAGATTATGTTCGATGGCCAGGCAAACTGGTGCCAAGCCCTTCGCACGACCAGTCAAAATACTACAAGTTTCATCAAGACACGGGACACTTAATGGTCGACTGTAAAGCATTACGAACAGAGATTGTGGAGCTTCTCAAGAAAGGGCATTTGAGAGAGTACCTCTCTGAACGGGGAAGGAAGACATATGGGCTTGACAAGGAATGAAGAGGGCGAAGGAACAAACTAGCTGAGGAGAAGACGCCATCACCACCGCTAGTCAGGAAGGTAATAGGAGCTATTTATGGAGGCTCGGTTTTCAGTGGCGATTTAGTGAATCAGATGAAATTCCATCAAAGGAAAGCGAATCAAGCAACCGTAAGCTCTACTCATGGCGACCCCTCTGAATACGAAATTTTATTTCGTAGTGACGAGACGTTTGGGCTCGACTCCCTACACAATGATGCACTTGTCATCAAACTCAACATCGCGAACTGTGAAATAAGTAGAATTCTGGTTGACAATGGAAGTTCAGCCAATATCCTTTTCCTCTCGACGTTGAAAGAGATGGAAATCAGCGAGAAGAGAAGTCACCAACATCATTGGTCGGATTCAATGGCTAAGCGACAACAGTAATTGAGGGGATCAAGCTTCCAGTCTACGCAGCAGGAGAGAACAAGCTGACCAATTTCCTGGTCATGGATTGCCCATCTGGGTATAACATTATTTTGGGAAGGCCTTGGATACATACCATGAAAGCGGTCCCTTCGACATACCACCAAACAATTAGATTCTCGACGAAGTGAGGCAATCGAGAGGTTCAAGGAAGCCAAGAGGCAGCAAGGAGCTGTTACGTCACAGCCATGAAGCAGAAAAAAGCCTTATAGCAATTACAGACGAACAAGTAGGACGAAGCAGACAAACAAAGCTGCATCGAATTGGTTCTGGAGCAATTTGACGAAATCCAAATCGACCGACAAGATAAAAGACGTACAGTGAAGATTGGGTCGCAGCTCAATGAGGGTACAAAAACCCAAATAATAGATTTCCTAAAAGCTAACGCTGTTTGTTTTGCTTGGTCTCATGCAGATATGCTTGGAATCTACCTGAATATAATCTCCCATCGACTAAACATTGACCCAGAACACAAACCAGTTCGATAGAAGAGGAGGAAGCTCGGAATCAAGCAAAACAACGTGGTCAAGGACGAAGTGAGGAGATTACTTGAAGCCAACTTTATATGCCCTGTCCAGTATCCCGATTGGCTCGCTAATGTGGTAATTGTGAAGAAGAAAAATGGGAAGTGGCGCATATGTGTCGACTTCACTGACCTTAACAAAGTTTGCCCAAAGGACAGCTATTCGTTGCCTCACATCGATAGACTCATCGACGCTACAACTGGACATAAGATTTTAAGCTTCCTCGATGCATTTTCTAGCTACAATCAAATCCTACTGCACCTTAATGACCAAGAGAAGACTGCCTTTATAACAAAATAGGGGATTTTTATTTTAAAGTCATGCCTTTCGGATTGAAGAATGCGGGAGCAACTTACCAACGACTTGTCAACATGATGTTCGAGTAATAGATTGGTAAGAATATGGAGGTTTACATCGATGAGATGTTGGTTAAATCTCTACAGGCTCATTTCCACATTCAGCATTTGCAAGAATGCTTCGACGTTCTCCAAAAATATGGCATGAAGCTGAATCTAGAGAAATGCACTTTTGGAGTAGCGAGCGGCATGTTCTTGGGATATCTCGTTACGAAGCGAGGAATCAAGGCGAATCCTGATTAGATTAAAGCTTTCCAATTAATGCCTTCCCCGAGAACAAAACGAGAAATCCAGAGACTAACCGGACGAGTAGCAGTGCTGAGTTGATTTATTGCAAGATGCTCTGACAAATGCTTGCCTTTTTTCCAGTTACTCAAAAAGAATACAAAGTTTGAATAGACCGAAAGATGCGAGTCAGCATTCCAGGAATTGAAGAAGTATTTGACAACTTCGCCAATCCTATCGAAGCCAAAAGAGGGAGAACCGCTCTATTTATATATGGCAGTTTCAGAGACGGCAGTAAGTTCGGCACTTATTCGAGAAGATGATGCAGTCCAAAAATTAGTATTCTTCGTGAGCCACACCCTGTTGGACGCTGAAATGAGGTATTCAATCGTCGAAAAGCTCGCACTTGCACTCGTCATGTCGGCCCGAAAACTTTATCCGTACTTTTAAGGGCATACTATTGTGGTGTTGTCGTTGTACTTGTTGAGAGCAATTTTGCACAAGCCTGATGTGTCTGGTAGAATGACAAAGTGGGCGGTCGAACTAACAGAATTTGACATCGAGTATAAACCTCGGACAACATTGAAGGCTCAGGTGCTCGCAGACTTCGTTGCTGAACTAACTTGCAGGGTTGAAGGAAAAGAATCAGGAGCATGGATTGTGCAAGTTGATGGGTCGAGCAATGAAAAAGGATTAGGAATAGGAGTAATTTTAAAGTCCCTAACTGAAGAGGAGATTGAACAGAGCTTTCGATTGGGATTCAAGGCTACTAACAACAAAGCCGAATATGAGGCCGTGCTAGCTGGAACAAGGCTCGCTGCTGCATTGGGGGCTACTAAGCTTCTCCTGGAAAGCAACCCCACGCTGGTCGTTAACCAAGTAAATGGAGAGTTCGAAGCGCGAGACGAGAAGATGCATCAGTACTTAAGTTTAGTCAACAAACTGAAGGCACAGTTCGATCATTTTGAGATCAAGCATGTACCATGAGAACACAACTCTAGAGCCGATGCACTGGCTAACTTGGGATCATCCGTCGAAGTAAGCGAGAGTAGGACAATCCCTTTGGAACTAATTGACAGACCTAGTATTGCACCAGTCGAGAATAGTAGCTATGTCGATCCTAGGGACGATTAGAGAACGCCCATCCAGATGTACATTAATGAAGGTTGGCTTCCTGAAGATAGGCAAACTGCGAGAAAGATTAAAGTGCGTGCTGCAAGATACTCCCTGATAGATGGAAAGCTATATAGGCGCTCTTTCTCAGGACCTTATCTTCGATGTCTCGGAGAAGATGAGATCGAGAAAGTAATTAGAGAAGTACACGAGGGATCCTGTGGAAATCATTCAGGCAGAAGGTCATTGTGCAACAAGGTGAAGAGGCAAGGATTCTATTGGCCGGCCATGCAGAGCGATTGTGAAAACTTTGCTTGTAAATGCGACAGCTGCTAGAGGCATGCTCCTATCATACATCAACCAGCAGAAGAGCTTTCTTTAGTCAGTTCACCATACCCTTTCATGAAGTACTCGATGGACGTCGTCGGACCATTTCCTCTAGCCCCAGGGCAAGTGAAGTATTTGCTCGTCCTCACTGATTATTTCTCCAAATGGGTTGAAGCCAAAGCCTTTGCGGATGTTAAAGAACGAGATGTTGAAAGATTTATTTGGAGGAATATCATCTGCCGATTCAGAGTCCCATGAAGGATAGTCATTGATAACAGCTCTCAATTCATCTCGTCATATTTCAGGAAGTTTTGCCTCGATTGGGATATTATTCTTAGCTTCTCAACTCCAAGATACCTGCAAGGAACTAGACAAGCGGAGACAATGAATAAGACGATCGTAAAGAATCTGAAGAAGAAACTTAGGGCAAGATAAAGGACGATGGGTCGAGGAACTCCCGATGGTGCTGTGGGCCTATCGATCGACTCCAAGAAGGGCAACTGGCGAATCCCCTTTTTTGCTTATGTATGGAACAGAAGCCGTTATTTCTACTGAGATAGTCACACGAGATCTGCGAGTCGATTACTCTTTGCTAAACGAAGCAAAAAATGATGAGATGATGCATGATGCACTACACTTCGCCGTCGAAAAGAGGGACAAAGCTTTCTATCGCCTTGGTTGCTACCAGCAAGCTGCAGCTAGGTGTTACAACCAAAAGGTCAAGCACAAAAAAATCATGGAAGGAGAACTCGTACTCAGAAAAGTCTGTCAGAATACTAGAGAGGCCAACGCTAGAAAATTGACAGCTAATTGGGAAGGACCTTATCGAATACAGTCAATTATTCGAGAAGGAGTTTACAAACTCGAGAAGCTGGATGGATCCTACATAACGAAAAGCTGGAACGCGAATCATTTGAGGAAGTATTATCTATAATATTTTGATTTCGCTTTGTCATGTAATTGAACTACGTTTGACTTGATCCCTGTACATAGGGTACATAGGCAGCTTGTGTAAAATATAAACGAGTGCAGTCGCTTTATTATTCTGAATTTTATTCCCCCGAAATGCATTGACAAGTTCTAATTTCAAGGATCAAAGCTAAGCTTCTTTGACTTCGGACTCGACTAGATCAATCCGAACTCCTAAAAAGCCATTTTCAAGGTTCTTCGGGCTCATCCAAATCGACCCGAACTCTCTGAACACCATCTTCATGACTCTTCAGACTCGACTAGCTCAATCCAAACCCTACTAACGCCATCTTCATGGCTAACTTCAGACACAATCAGATCGATCCGAACCCATCAAATGCCATCGGACTCGACCAGATCGATCCGAACACTACTAACGCCATCTCATGGCTAGAACTCAATCAGATCGATCCGAACCCATCAAATGCTATCGGACTCGACCAGATTGATTCGAATCCTACGCTTGACATCAAACTAAGTTTATGTCTCATCGGACTCGACCAGCTCAATCCGAACTCCCAAAAGCCTACATTGTATGAACTTCAGACTCGACCAGCTCGATTCGAACTCCCAAAAGCAGTGGTTTAACTTCGGACCTGACTAGTTCGATCCGAACACCAATATTTTGCTATCTTCAACTTGATCGGCTCGATCTGAGCCCTTATTTGTTTCCTTTGGAAATTGTACTCTAGTCTTGACTTGCTCGATTTAAGCTCAGTCATTTCGGCCTAAGCGAATTGGACTAGAATATAATTGTTCTACTGTCATCATGCTCGACCAATTTGGTCCTAACGAACGTGACTCGTTATCTCGTTGACTTATTTTTGATCACCCGACTCTTTCTTAAATGGCTTTTTGGTTTTGATTAGTTTGACCCTAATTTATACTAACGAGATTTATTCGCGCCATCGTCATGGCATTAGTATGATTGGGCTAACTCAATACACGCTTAGTCGAACATGTCCACTAAAATATGTTACATTAAAACATGAGATAAAAAGCAAAATCTCAGTACTATCCAAAGAAGAAATTTCATTTAAAGAAAAGAAACTATTTAGTACAGATCAAACCAAGAATGGTACATGTTTTTTCTATTCTCCACTCCTCGAGTTAAACATTAACCCCTTCTATTGTTGGTTCGGTAATGGGAGGGACTGTGAGCTCTTCATTGGAATCGTGACAATCTCAAACGCAAGGGCAGAGGGCTGAACAGGAAGATCTTGGTGCGCTGGCTCGACCACTTGGACGTCCGAATCTTCCAACGATAACAAATCCTGGAGGTCTCTAATTTCCTGGTCGATCGCATCTATGCTGAGTTGACCAGACTTAATCTCTTGTAGGGTCTCAAGCCGTGCCTTGAAAGAAGAGGTGCCATGGACCTCGAGCAGCTGCTCCTTTATTTCTTTAATATCCTTGTCTTTCGTAGATATCTTTTTCTTTAGGCCGTCGTTTTCTTCCTCCAAAAGTTGAACGTTACTCGACAAGTTTAGCACTTTTTCGTTCGTCCTGTTTAATGCGTCGACTGCGTCATTGAGCTCTTTTTGTTTGTTGTCCCTCTTAGACTTCATATCCTTGAGCTCTTCCCTAAGCTCCTTAATCCTCAACATCTCCTGTTCAAGTTTGTGAGCTGCTTTGTTCACAAAAAGATTATGGAACATTAGAGCCTGTGTAATGAAAAAGTTGTTGCATTAGTCGATTCGAATGAACTCATTTAAATTTTATAAAAATTACTATTTTACTTGGTTTGATCCATATAATTGTTGCAACCTCATGGTACAGATCAAACTCACTGCTGCTCTTGTCGCAACCTCTCTATCTTGAAGAAAGCTAACGTCCTCTAGGACGCTTAGTTCCCTTTCTTTTCTTCGATGGAGGAGGCTGAATATCAAACGAAAGAGGAGGCAGTTCAGGCTGTTCGACCGGCAGGGTCGTCTCCTTCGGTGCGGAGGACTCGCCAGCTTCGACCCTCCTTTTCTTCACTGTTTTGTCTGCACCCTTCTTCTTCCTCATCAAGAAGGCAATGTTACCTTCTTGGCTGATCAAGCGGCTTCTGCGAGATGAATGTCTTTGTCAGACAGTGGGGTAATATATTTTGATGGACCGTACAGCTGCTGAAGTGCACCATGGCATACAAAGACCCAATAGCACCGTGGCATACAAAGACCCAATCAACTCGTTTTGGAAATCGAATAGGAATACCTGATGGGATGTTCTTGAAATTCTTCCAAATCGACGACTTCCCAAGTCGATCGGGTTTTGATATTTTAGCCCAAGTCCAATCTTTTAATGCGAGTAGTGCTTTTAGTTTCGCTTGGAACCTCTCACCGATTGGAGCCAGGTGGTTTAGCTCGTAATCTGTAAAGAAAAAGCATACTTGAGATCAGTTGGAATTACTACTTGAAATAGTCACAAGGATTGAAACTCACCAATATGACCAAAAGCAAATGGAAAAGGGATTCGAGTAGTAAACTCAAAGGAATTACGGTTGATTGACATGAAGAAGTATCATTCTTCCCAATGTCTATCAGTGTTAACAAATTCAGCTATAAGTTGCTTCAACTGTCGGTAAACGAAGTAAAAGCGACCCAGGTTTTTACTATTTGGCTTCAAATAATAACATCGAAGAAAATTGTATATGTCGAAGTCAATCTTGGCCTTTTCAACTAGGACGATCAGTGCTATCGAAGCCGAATTCTGTTCGGCATAAGCTGCGTTATAGAGATATCGAAGTGAGCGACTATCTTTACCACGAACTCGGGGATTGACAACCAGAGGCCGAGCTCGAACCATTTGCTGTACACACAAAACCAGTTGTCATTTTGTGCATCAGCCCGTTCACCCGGATAAGGAAGTCAAATCTCTACAGCAGGCGAGACCCCATACTTTGCCCTTATCGTTTGGAGGTCTGCCTCTGTCAAGACAGACTGTAGATTCTTCATTAAAAATGAGATCCCTTTGGTTGGAGAAACATATTTCCTTCTTTCGATCGATTCGACATCGTTGATTGTCCTCGAGGGTCCAGCTGGCTGATTCCTTTCTGTCCTTCGGCTCGATGCCTCTTCACCTGTCTCAACCTCCGCCATCCTTGCGTTCAATTCGATCAAGCTTTGTTGGTGGATCATTTCATCTACCTCCCTTTTGTCGCTACTCGACCAGGGATCATCTCCACTGCTGGAGCTCGAGTCAATGATTACTGTCTTCAACATTTCCATGGAAACAGGATTGCCCAAGGAAATATAGGGTTTCTAAGATCAAAAAGACACAGGATCCTAAAACTTAAAGGCTTCAAACAGTTCTTGAGTACTTTATGGTCGCGACAACCAAACAAGCCCAATAGTCGTTGATTTTTCTCGGGAAATGAAGCGCGTTTGGCATCAAAATGCTCGAAATCGGGAGAAAAACAAGATTATGGAAGGAAAATTACAAGAAAAATAAGAGAAAGGAAGAAAGTCTTGCCTGAAAGATATGAAGAAACTGAGAAAGACAAGGAAAATTACCTTGAATTCCAAGAGAGAGAAACGAAGTGAAGAAGTGAGGAAGAAAATTGAGTTATAAACCTTCTGAGGCACCAAATCGACGGTTGGGATCGATTTGGAGCCATATGATCCAAAGGCTTGGGTTGCACGTCTTTTCGAGTTCCTGCTCAAACCGAGGCAGTGTCCTTTCGAATCAGACGCGTGCGTCAACATTGTAGTGGTTATTAATGAGCTGCCAATTGCATGAGAACATGTGTTGCAGGTAATTAATTGTCATGATTTCCCAAAGAAAGGTAATGATTCTAGCATGGATGAAAAGATATCCAAGTCACGTGCAATCGGTTTCAAAGTTTGATCTTCACTCCTGTAGTCCATAACATGGGACTAAGGAGTGAGGAGCTAACTGTTGGGGTACAATTCAGACAGGCCCAAGTTGTCCACAGGCCTGGTGGCCCAATAATGGTGGTCGAATGAATCGAATGAAATCAGCTCAGTCGAATCGGCTATTTGTTTGGTTCGTTTGAATCGATTGCTTATTCTGAAAACTTTTCATCCAAAGATGACCCGCGCTCTTTCAGGCCATTGTTTGTTCGGATCGATCGTATCGATTCAACGGTTAATAGCACGATTTGACAGTTAAGACGCGTCAAGTCCTGGACCAAAACATGAGGAAGATGTGATTTCTACAGCTAATCATCAATCGACACATGTCCCACTATTACAGTTATTCACATAGCACTACCCCACTCTGCTTGACGGTTGACGACCACGATTCTATCTCATACTCTATATATATGGGGAAGGTAGCTTTGTTGAGGGAGAGAAAAAAAACAGATGCTAAAACTCTGTCAATTTATTCTCTTATTTCCTTTGTAAACTTGTACTAATTGCTTTCATAGTGAACTGCGGTGGACGTAGCTCTTCATTAACAGAGTGAACAACTATAAATTTTGCATGTTCTTTTATTTCTGCATTATTTTGTTCATTTTATCCTAATCTTGTGTATATATCTGAGTGAACAGGTCAATTCAACGGTGATTTGAGGGCCCAAGTTTCTAATTACTTGATTTGGAATTCTAGCAATTAAACTGTAGACAAACTGTCTACAATGATTCTAAAAAATATGCAATATGGATATTTATTTATTCCTCTCTTCACTAGGAACACAATGAAAAAAGAATCATCTCAATTAGATAATAAATGAAGAAGTTATGATTTTTTCCTCAAGCATAAGAGAGAATTTTAGTTTTTACTGTAGTAGAGATATTCAAGTATCAAAAGTTTAAGGGGAGTCAGAATTCTAAAAACTTGGATTCTTGATACTCAAAGGATTCAGATTTTGGAGGAAAGAAACACGTATCTAAAGAATTCTTAAAACTTGAATCCAAATTTAAGTCCAAAGAATCTAAGGGTCCGTTTGGTAAATAGATTTGAATCAGTTATTTAATTTAAGTTAGTGTGATTTGAATTATGATTTGAGTTAGTGATTTGAATTGTTATCCGAATTAGTGTTTGGATGTACATTTAAGTTGTAATCTGAGTATGGAATAAAATTGAAATTTGTGTTTGAAAAGATAGTAAAAATAGTTTTTAATTTATTAACAAATCTAATAAAATCTTAATATTAATTATTTAAAAAAATATGCAATATGTATCTTAATTTATTCCTCTCTTCACTAGGAATATAATGAAAAAAAATCATCTCAATTAGATATTAAATGAAGAAGTTATGATTAATTTTTTTTAGATATAAGAGAAAAAATTTTAATTTTTAATGTAAAAAAAATATCTAAGTATTAAAAGTTGAAGAGAGTCGGAACTCTAAAAACCTATATAATGCCTTTCACGTACAAAATAAAAAAATCTGCTTTAAAAAAAAAAAAAGATCCCATCGGAGCTCCACCGATTACCACTCCCATTGCCCGCACTTTAGCTCCCCTGCGCCCCACCGCTGCCGAGGCTACCACCCTCAGGTTGGCCTACCGTGCGGGTGGTAGTGACCAATCTGAACAAATGTCGTGAGGTTGTGACAGAATCTCAACCAAATCAGTCGTGAGGGTCGCGAGTTTTACCGAGGTTCGCAACGGAGGGTTCGCAGTAGCAACCCAATGAAGGGGTCTCGACCCATGGTTGTTGCCGGTGAGATTTGAACATTTTCAGATCTTCTTTCTTGATTCCCCGAAGAGGGTAGAACGGTAATCTCGTCGGAATTATTTCCAATCTCGCGGTGAAAGAAACGTTACCCAGTCCCAATATTTGTTTCCATAGCAACCTCCTCCTTCGTTCAGACCGTCGCGTCATTGGAGCTCTCTGCTTATGACCAATGCCATCTGACCTGATTCTGACCCACTTTGCGTTTGTGAGTATGGTGATGATAAATTTTGCAAGTTTTTGGATTTTCATTTCTAACTCCATAAATTAACATATTTAAAGTTACATCTGAAAAGTTTGTTGATTAATTTTTTCAACGGATTCTACGATGTGGTTTGTTTGTTGTTTTCTGAAAAATCATCAGGATTCAAATTTGCGACGCTTTGATTTTTGACCCTGAATTAGAATAGGGATTTCTATGAATTTTGCGTTTTTTAAGGGGAATGAATTTTGTATTTCAACTTTCATATTTCCAGGAAAATGTTGCTGTCGTATATACCTGAGCACCACTCATTTTCATAAATTTGACTGAATTGTTGTTTGTGTTGGTGATTCTTTTTGCCATGTGCCCAATTATCTAATCAATTTTGGATTAATTTTTCTCAAAATAGATGTACAAGTTTTTGGCCAGTTCGGTTCAATCGTTTGTGTGCTTACCTTTTAGAAAGCAAACAAAAATTTTTAGGACTGTAATTCTGAGATTTTTAGGTTTTTGGGTCTCTCTGAAAGCTGTTGGTTGGCCCGTTGCTCACAGGTGTGTCCTTGATGGCGTGGCTCATTATTATTAGTTCTCTTATTATTGTACCTTGGGTAGCTTCTCTTGTCAAAATTCTCCATGGCTCTTTCTCACCTTCAAAGGATGTTTTTTTCTCTATTGGTGGGTGAATTGATTTTCTTATGTTGTGAGGACTTTTATTTATTCATGATGTTTTAAAAGTCCATATCTACTAATTCAGGTGGCACTTTTAACAACACAGGAAGGAATGTCTTGCTGGTTGTTGCCCACCCAGACGACGAATCCATGTAAGCTGTAAAGTTCAAGATTTTGTTGTAACTGCAGATAAGAGTGATTTTGATTTTACTTCTCGAAACACGGAGTTTTTTGAATGTGTGTGTGAGAATGAAAGTATCTGTCTTCATTGGTGAATTAAATAATTTACAATCTTTAACACAATACAAGGAGGATTTTCTCCCAAAATTAAATCACATCCTCGACTACTTTCAGTCCTTGTTTAGCCAGCTCATATCTGGGAACGTGAACAAAAGCAAGACCATTTTGCTCGTGAGCTTTCTTATTTTTCTCACATGATCCATCAGACTCCTCAAGCTTATCTCCTACCATCTTGCTCAAATTCAAATATGAAGAACTTGCATGGACTGTTCTGGAGTTTGAAAAGGCAGAAACAGCCTTCTTAGTAACTGTTGCGAACTATCTTTCAGATTAAGTAACCTTTTTTGGCCCTTTAGAGCTCTTCTCCACCATCAATACTGCCGCTTGTGTCCTGTTCTAGAAATTGATGATTGTGACCTGTAAAACCTTCTAGTTTAAAGGGAGAGTCAGCGACACGTCCGAGAAAACTAATAGTACCGCTCATGATAAACGAGAATGATAAAGAAACTTGAACATACTTGAGAATGCACCACTGTTTAGACTCTCACAGGAAGAGACTGAGTGATAACCTGATTGCACCTTTAATAAACAAGGGACATCAAAGAAGTACTACTTGAATTTTCAGTTTCATGGGAAACTTTTTTCCCCCACAAATGATCACGAAGAGACTGAGTGATAACCTGATTGCACCTTTAATAAACAAGGGACATCAAAGAAGTACTACTTGAATTTTCAGGTTTCATGGGAAACTTTTTTCCCCCACAAATGATCAAGGTCATAGCAATGAGTGATAACCTGATTGCACCTTTAATAAACAAGGGACATCAAAGAAGTACTACTTGAATTTTCAGTTTCATGGGAAACTTTTTTCCCCCACAAATGATCACGAAGAGACTGAGTGATAACCTGATTGCACCTTTAATAAACAAGGGACA
>CAMOHE010042595.1:12855-46327 GCA_946598075.1 Artocarpus hirsutus
ACCTTTAATAAACAAGGGACATCAAAGAAGTACTACTTGAATTTTCAGTTTCATGGGAAACTTTTTTCCCCCACAAATGATCACGAAGAGACTGAGTGATAACCTGATTGCACCTTTAATAAACAAGGGACATCAAAGAAGTACTACTTGAATTTTCAGTTTCATGGGAAACTTTTTTCCCCCACAAATGATCACGAAGAGACTGAGTGATAACCTGATTGCACCTTTAATAAACAAGGGACATCAAAGAAGTACTACTTGAATTTTCAGTTTCATGGGAAACTTTTTTCCCCCACAAATGATCACGAAGAGACTGAGTGATAACCTGATTGCACCTTTAATAAACAAGGGACATCAAAGAAGTACTACTTGAATTTTCAGTTTCATGGGAAACTTTTTTCCCCCACAAATGATCACGAAGAGACTGAGTGATAACCTGATTGCACCTTTAATAAACAAGGGACATCAAAGAAGTAATACTTGAATTTTCAGGTTCATGGGAAACTTTTTTCCCCCACAAATGATCAAGGTCATAGCAATGATTGTTATTGCCCTTGCCTATATTTTGATGTTTAAACATGCCGTCAACTAAAACCCGACTTTGTTTTTATTTAAGCATTGCTTACCAGCCAATAAGATTAAAAGGAAAAGAATATAATGTTATGATTTTCTTCACTTAATTATGTTTGTTTATAATCTGTTAGGTGGCCATAAAATGATGATTTTCTTGTCCAAATTGATTGTTATGATTTATGTTTTATCTTCTGCTTGTTGAAACATTATGCTTGTCTCTCAGGTTCTTTTCTCCAACAATAAGCTACCTTACTTCGAGAGGGTATAATCTTCACGTATTATGCTTGTCCATTGGTAACATACTTGAATTGTGTAGTTTTTTACTTGCTTTCTTTTCACATGTAAACTGCTTATGCTTCTTTTATTTTTTAATTAGTATTATTATCATTATTAAAAGAAAAATTGGCGACTCCTTTATCTGCCATTCTTGCATTAAGAACGATAATGTGCCCAAGCTGTAAATGTGTTTTATGGCCTATATGTAGCCTTTGAAGTCGGGACATGTTCCACACAAAGCAGTGCTTTTATATTCGTTTAGATATGATGGTTTTATCATTTTTCGTTGGGAAAAGAAAAGACTGAAACTCTCATCCAATATACTTTTCTTTTCCCACCTGCTTTGTCTGTTTGTTATCAAGAATTATCTAGACTCGACAAGACTTTCCCTTTTTTCATCCTTTTATATCTAAACTCTCTCTTGATCTCTTGTCTTTTGCAACATTATTTTTCCTGGAATCTTTAAGGGAAAAAAACTAAATGCCTTCTCACATTTTATAGATGCGTTGAGAACTATCTTCTAGAGTTGTCTGTATCAAATGTGATTCTTTAACTTTGTCTTGTTTCGCGTCTTTTTTAGGTGACGCTGATGGCAAGGGAAATATTAGAAAAGAAGAGCTTTACCAAGCCTGTGCAGTCCTTAAGGTTATTTGCAAACTTTCTGCACATTGATCTAGGATTCTTTTTTTTTTTTTTAATTCCAACTCTATTTAGTTTCTTTCATGTATTCACAATTTTATATAAGTCGTCTTATTTAAAGCTTGTGCTTTAAAAGACTAGAACGAGTGAATATGGTAAGAAAATTTCTGTTCATTGGCTTTTGGTAGTATAAAATGTAACACGTGAAATTGTGTTTTCAGATTCCACTACAACAAGTGAGGTGTTTAGACCATGCAGAACTTCAGGTTTTACAGCACCCAAAATGTGAATTTCTATTGGGCTTGAGTTTCTATCTTGAGGCATCTGTAATTTCATATGTCATCATCAGGATGGTTTTGGCAAAGTTTGGAATCATAATTTATTGGCCAAGATTATTGAAGAAGAAGTTGCAAAACATGGTATTGACTTGGTAAGATTATTGTTCGATTCAACCAGTGTAGCGTACCCTTCCTCCTCCATTTTCCTTTATAGGCTTTTGAAAATGAATCTGTAATAGAATTGCTGAACTCTTTGCTTTTAGTTGTTGCAAAACTTTTCCTACCTTTCAATTATCTTCTCTACATATTTCTAGATCTCATTTGCTTGTTTGTATTTCAGATTATTACGTTTGATGGTTATGGTGTTTCTGGTCATTGTAATCATCGTGATGTTCATCATGGGGTATGGTAAGTTTATTTCTTCATCCATTTGTATTTTCTGTTAATATATTTTTCACCTTTCATTCAGTGAATGTTATTTCTATACGTGCATTTTATGCTTAGAGTTTGTGGCTAATTACTCCTCTTATTCATGAGGACTTGAAGTGAGACATCTTATTCGGGAGAATTTGATATGAGACACTTAAGTAATTGTATTAGAACATAAATAGACAAGAGCACATTCTGAAAGTTTTAACCTTAGCTTGAACTCTGTGAGAACTATTTGATGCAGACTCCATTTTTCACTGCTTTGGTAATGGCCTTGAGAGAACTCAATGCTATAGCTTCGTAATTTTGACCTGTTATTCTGTCTTCATTCCTGCAAACAGGTTGTATTAAGATGATATGTCGAGTGTTACTATATTGATTTTGAATGAATTCTACAAATTCCTGTTTTGTATTCTATTTTCCAGATTACTATTTTCAATTAGTATTATTTTATGTTATTATTTGGTGATTCTTTATCTGTATTGCACGCAGGAAGTTTTTACATGATACTTTACAACATGATATTGAAGCCTGGGAACTTGTATGTCCTCTTTAACTCTGTAGTCCAAATTTTCCAAAATATTTATAATTTTAATTTTAATAAACTCTGATCCAAGATATACAATTTACTATTCAATTTCCTTGTTTCTCCTGTTGGTAGTGTAGACCCTAACTTCTGTTCTAACATATGCATAGAATTTTCTAAAATTAGGTCTTAGGTGACATATATCAAAGGACGAAATTTTATAAATTCCATCCAAACGTTTAGCTTTGTGACAATGTGCTCTGAATATGAATTTGTATCATAGGTCCCCCTTAATTTTGTAATTTGTGTGAAACCTACTTCCATGATCTTTTTGGACGGAACAAGGCATGTGCAAGTCACATGTCCCATTTTTTTAAGGGCATTTAGGTAATCATACATGTGCCATAAATGCTTTTTCCCCTAGAAAACTATGCCTTAAATGGATGCCCTTCTTTGCAAGCTTCTTCCTTCCTGGTTAATGCTTATAGGGTGTTTTGAGAAGTGACTTGGAACTGAGAGTTAGAACTGAAAGTACTGTAGCATGTGAGAGCTTTATATTGTAGCATGCTTTTGCTTTATACTGTGGGTTCGCCTACTTGACTTATGAAAGATAATGAGGAGGGGTTCTTAAAGAAGGAAAAGGCGCCACTGTTGCTATTGTGCCTTAGCACCTTTGTTTTCGTGCTCGTTGGCAGCATATTCCTATTCTATCAACAAAGCTTATTGAAATCGAAGCCTCTCAAGTCCACATTTTTTACATGGACATAATGAAATTACTTAGTCCTTTTTGCTTAGGTTGTTTTGGAGATAGATGTAAAGTGGTCAAAAAGGGGTTTGTGCCACAGGTGTTGAACAATCTACTCTACATAGGTGTGCGCTTGCGGGGCTAGGTCTCATAAACCCTTTCTTTCATTCATCAATAGGGCCCTGGTTGGTCGCTTTTCTAGGTTGGAATCGATACTATAACATGTGAGAGCTTTATATTTGAGTTGGAACTGAGTTTGTTAAACATCCTATTAGCAAATACTCGAACTCCAGCCCTAGTCAGGAGTTAGCCAAACATCCTATGTGGCTGAAAAGGAATGAAGGAATTTTGAAGGAGTTTAAGGATGACAGTTTTGTTGTGTGGGATAGAGTTAAATACTGGGTTTCTTTGTGGGTTTATAGGGACAGAGAATTCAGTCGACCTTTGTTTTCAGACTTAGTCAAGGGTTGGGCTCCCTTTTTTTTTCCTAAGGATTTCTCATCCTCTCGTTTTGTACTCGTTTCTCCTTTAACAAAATGTGTTTCTTGTTTCAAAAAAAAGAAAAATCCTCAAACTCCAGCCTTCATATATAGCTTGTTCAGTTTACGCATTGTTTGCTTGCTCTTTGTAATAAAGAGTTTGAGAAAATATATCAGATCAAACCTTTTTCTTTTTAATCTGATAGGATTTCCATAGTTGATGATTAGTTTGTCATTACTATAGAGGCTAATTTGTGAAATTGTTAATTTGTTAGTTCTGAATTTGTTAGTTCGTTAGATTGATGTGACGTGAGAATTATGTGATGTGAGCATTAGTATAAGAGAGGGTGGGAATAGAGTGTGCAGGTAGTTTCTAAATGTATTGAGGAGTTAACTTATTGGGAGAGCAGAAGACCTCTTGAATGTCCCCACTATCTTTGTGTCTATTTTTCCGTTTGATGCAATAAAGTAGTGATTGAACATTTCCTTGATCTCTGATACCAATTGATGTGATCAAGCAAAATTGACGAGAAAAATAGAGATCAAGTGAAGGTTCAATCACTGTTTTATTGTATCAAACGGAAAAATAAAGACACAAAGATAGTGGGGACATTCGAGAGGTCCTTTGCTCTCCTAATGAGTTAACTCCTCAATACACTCAAAAATTGCCTGCACAATCTATTCCCATCCTCTCTTATACGAATACTCACATCACATAATTCTCACTTCACATCATTCTAACAAATTAACAATTTCACAAATTAGCCTCTATAGTAATGACAACTAATCGTCGAGTAACTATGGCAATCCTATCATTACTGCTCATCTTAGGCAGTAGCTTACTGCTCATCTTAGGCCTATCAAACACTTGTCTCGTAAAATCTTTATGTTCCTGCAGAGTATACTCCCCCACAGCAAGGACAACAACCTCATGGTTTTGATGTTCACAAGAAAAAAAAGGAGGTTGTAGGTATTTCGTCACTCGTTCATGACCCGTTTTTGTCGCTTCACCTCTATTGCCAATGGCCAAAACACACAGAAATTTTCTCATCTTCCACCAGCCTGAGCTGGACCAAATCATCTCCCTCCAAAATCTCCCCTACTCTTTTCTCTATTTCTTTTTCTAAGATACGCTCTCCAAACCAGAATATTTCATCCCCAAAAACCCAGTTACCAACATCTTCTCCACAAAAGGGAGGCAATTTCCCACTGGTTGGCACATTTAACAATAATTTTCCCTTCTTATGGCAAAAAATTAAGGAGACATACCTTTGTGTTTGAAAAACTTGCTTGTTTGTGTTGTCGTCAGAAAAAATAGACGCCACCAACCGACGGACCCTCCGACCACCTTGCTCATCTGCCTTGCATCCTAGAGCCTTCCCGTCAATCGCAGTTTGCACCCCACATCTCAGAACGTGGATGCTGAAACTGAAAGTTCCCAGCCCCATGGCCAGATCTCCAAGCTCACCTAAACCCGATCCTTTCTTTAGTTCATGCCATCCCTTCACCACCAGATCTGTGTTTAAGCCCAGACCTCTGAATGCCGCTGCCACCAGGGCAAAATCACCCTAAGTGTCCCAAGTCAAGCCTAAATAACCATGCTCTCCTTCGCATAAAGTCCCGCCCAAATTCTTGCGACTCATGCTGCCACCAACCTGATCTCTTGGAACAAACTCTGAACTAGAATAGCAGCCTAAATTCTTCAAATGGCTACCTATATTAGGTCGCAATGCCCTCCCCGTCATTCTCAGGCGTTGTTCTCCTGCCTCCGATTGTCCAAACCAAGGATCTATGTTCAGATCCGTTCGCGAAAAACCGAGAACTTTGCCTTCACCACTCTCGCCGAACCTCAGGCCACGGATGCGAGGATCCATTCCAGATTAGAGCCTCCGATCGTCACAATTCACGAGTCCTCCCATGCGTTCACCATTGTGCATTTCTTCCACATGAGTATCCTTTGAAGCGCAAGCTTCATCATCGGCGTTTATTAATTCCTCCGCCGGCTGCTCATCGTGCTTGCTGGGCCAATCCCTTGAATCCTTGTGACCAGACCTGAAACTTTGATCTAATCTGTAATTGGAGTCCGAGTCCTCCATGTCGGTAACATCATTCGTGATTGCCGTCTTTTCCTCCGACGCCGGAATAGGCGGTGTCATCGGCGTCGAAATAGGCGGCATCATCGTCGCTGTCATTCATTGGTTGCCAGGTGGTTGCCGTAACTCATCCAATATTTCGAAGATCTTCTTTATCATCTCCTCTATCCAAGAGATGATCTAGACGTCAGTCATCTTCTTGATATTGACCGTCATCTCCTTCAACTCTCGCTTGAAGACCTCCGTCTCCAACTTTGCCTTCTCCAAACGCTCCTTAAAATTCTTCGGTGCTGCCGCCATTCCCGGAGATCGGAACCGCTCTGATACCAATTGATGTGATCAAGCAAAATTGACAAGAAAAACAGAGATTAAGGGAAGGTTCAATCACTACTTTATTGCATCAAACGAAAAAATAAAGACAGATAGTGGAGACATTCGAGAGGTCCTTTGCTCTCCCAATGAGCTAACTCCTCAATATACTCAAAAATTCTCTGCACACTTTCTATTCCCACCCTCTCTTATACTAATGCTCCCATCGCATAATTTTCACGTCACATCATTCTAACTCTAACGAACTAACAAATTCAGAACTAACAAATTAACAATTTCACAAATTAGCCTCTATAGTAATGACAAACTAGTCATCAAGTAACTATAACAATCCTATCAAGTAAGCTACTGGATTATTATAAAGTTGACTGTTTGAAGGAGCCCACTGGATTTGACTTTTATAAAGTGGATTTTTGGGAGGAGCCTGTTGGATTTGTTGCTTTCTTGGTGGTTTTCAATTTTCATGGTTGTTTATAGAGGAGTCCAAGGGGCAAATATTTTTTCCTTGCTGACCAATTGACGGGACCACAAAAATTTTATCTTGAATCTTGTGATCGTATGGTTTCCTTGATTGATGACAAAGTGGGCGACATGGTCAAGGGTCTTGAAAATAACAAACAAAAAGAATCATTACTGAAGAATTTCCTTGTTGCTGCCTTGGACGAGTGGGAAGATTTTATGTTGTTTTTCTGAGATACCAAGAAGCTTGAGGAGGAAATACCATATATTCTCAAATTTGCAAATGTGATTTCCAAAGGCTACCAGTTTTGGGATTTTCCACTCACGGTGGTAGTGGTTTTGGCTTCCAAATCCTCAGCTGAGGCCTTAGTTCAACTATCTGAAATGGTTGATAGTCAATTCCAAGAAACTTACACTTGCCAACAACTAGCTGATTTTTCAAGGCAAGGAGTAAGGTCCATGGAGGAAATAAAAAGGGAGATGAGTTCTTCGCTAAATACAAAACATAATTTGCTTAGTGATATAGAGAAGCTGAGGGATGAGCAACAAAGCATGGAAAATGGGTTAGCAACTGTCAAAATTCAGTGGCAGCCACAATGGCAGGAGAAAATCCAGGCATCTGTAAGGTGGAAAAAGGCAGAAGAAGTGTTAGAACTTTTGTCTGAGAAAGTGAACCCAAACGTTGGAGATGAGGGGGATTCATAGATTTGTGCCAAAGATGATAAGCTTCAAGTTATGTGGTACATGAGGATGATGACAACCAAAATTTCAACTGATGTGGTCACAAAGCCTTCAATAGCTGCACAAGTGAAAGAAGTTACAGACGGAGGTGAACACTCTTGTATTTTCGAAAATGATCTTGGTTATAATAGATAAGAAGTTTCCCTTCATTGTTTGTGCTCTGGAAATCAGTGGGGAAGTTTTCGTTGTCATGGTGCACTATACACAGCAACAAGAAAGCGTTTGTGAACATATGTATGTTCTAAATGGCTTGTTTGAGGTGGCCAACAAGGTCTGGGACTGCCACAAAGCTAAGTGTGGGCCTGAGCTTTTTAGCTTAATTGGTTTCGCCTTGGTTCTCATTCTCAGCCCCAAAAATGATGCGTAAAGTTGGAAAAATGAAGCAGTTATCCAAAAGATTTGAAGGAAGATTTGTTTGAAGCATGAAGTTGACTAAAGTTTGTGTTCTCGCTCATGTGGACGTATTACATTAATTTTATTTATTGCTGTTCACCTTGAGGACAAGGTGAATCTTTGGGCGGGCGGTAATGATAGGATTTCCATAGTTACTTGATGATTAGTTTGTCATTACTATGGAGGCTAATTTGTAAAATTGTTAATTTGTTAGTTCGTTAGAATGATGTGACGTGAGAATTATGTGATGTGAGCATTAGTATAAGAGAGGGTGGGAATAGAAAGTGTGCAGGCAATTTCTGAGTGTATTGTGGAGTTAGCTCATTAGGAGAGCTCTCGAATATCCCCACTATCTTTGTGTCTTTTTTTTTCCGTTTGATGTAATAAAGCAGTAAAGGATAATTTGAGAAGGAATGTTTTATTCAATACTTTCTGAATAGAGATTATAATACTTATAGAAGGGTTGCCGCATAATCTGATCAACTCCTTTCTCGGCAAAAAGAAAAAATCACCACTAAAAAAGGAACTAAATTATCTAAATAAAAGGAAATAACATAATCGTTAACAACCAAAAAAATATTCTAAACTTAGATTTGGTAGCTCCTAAAAATCAGGAAACTAATTCCCCTGATTTATTCCACAAGCAGTGATTGAACCTTCTTTGGATCTCTGTTTTTCTTGTCAATTTTGCTTGATCACATCATAATCTTTAACAGATCACCTATGAATGGGATGTGGGCCTCTTCACTCCTTAAAAAAAAAAAAGTATAAAAAATCTTTGATTGTATTGGTTTTCCGTATAACCCAATGGTGGTAATATACTAGAGATATAAATTCAATGCAGTTAATAAGAAACAATGAGGGGAAAAAAAAACTTGAAACAAAGGCTGTACATGAGTTATAGAAAAAAGGGAGTGATTTCAGGTATAACTAGTAGGATAAATTGCAATTAGTTTTTGTTGACCCACTTCTCAAAATGTCTTGAGTTTTGTTGGTGCACCAACTTCTTTGAAGAATTGAGAGTCCTTTTTAATTTGATAATTTGAAGAGCAGAACCTACTAAAACATTCCACAATGAACACAAAAGGGGGGAGAGAGGGGGATAATAGTATTCTATGGTGATATTTCATGCTAATGAGCGTGAAATCAAATTACATATAGATGAAAGGATGACTTGAAAATTTTATGCCGTTTCCACTTTGCGGAGAGTTAGAGTTGCTTGCTTGCATTAAACTAAAGGAGGCTCTGATGGGAAGTAATTATGGTGGTGCCACACCAAGTGAAGATAATGAAGTAACATAACGACCACCAAAAAATCTATAAAAATTGAAGGGTGTCGTTTATGTTTAAATCCTTAAGAAACTTTAGAGAAGGCTAATGATACATACCATTGCTCGAATGTTTACTTTCCAAAAGCATAATGGAAGGAGCATGTTTGGTAGAATTTCAATGTTTAGGGGGAATGAATGATACAAATACAAATTCGAGAGGCACGTTGTCACAATGCTTAAGTTACGGGGAACTTGTAAAAAACTCTCCATCTGATATGACCTGTCCACAACAACCCCGGCGCATTTTGGATGCTTGGAGGACCATAAACTTTTATTCTTTTAGTTCGTGTTATCTTTTTGTTTTCTTGAATAACTGTTGTTGCTTCTTCTTTCTCTCTTCATTGTCTCCAGGTCAGCACCAACTTACTACGCAAGTATAGTGGACCGATTGATATATGGTTGTCCTATTTCTGTGGCTTGCGATGCTCAAGTGGAGTGACGCATTGCTTGGTAAATGAACACCCCCGAAGGAGTTTTCTTGCCATGGCACAACATTCAAGCCAATGGGTCTGGTATGCATTCTTTTCTTTGTTATCAAATGCAAAACCCGCTTTCTTTCTATTATTTCAAGATACATGGTCTGAAGATCTGTGGTGCCTGCCCATGGAAAAATCTACCCCGTTTTTGTAGGTTCCGCAAGCTTTTTGTAGCATTTTCGAGCTATACGTATGTAAACACACTTAGAAGAATCAACTAATGTGCAAGGATTGGGCAAAGAGAAAATCAATTGTTTGAGTCCTGTTTACGTTAATTTTGGGATACTATTTTGTTTAAACTAGGTTGGGGTTGGAAGGTTTAAAGTAGAGGGAAGGATTACTTATTTACCTTGTGTTTGTGTGTGATATATGGATGTAAATTATTGGAGGGGGAAAAAGCAATAAAAATGTATTGCAATGGTCTCTCTCTCTCCCTCTCTCTCTTCAAAGGGTCAATAATTGTTGTATTTGCAATATAGAAAACTTTTTTTAACACTCACTCCCCATTTGATTTTAGTTTTCACCATCTTAGATATCCTGTTTTTTATCGTAATGTTGCAAAATATTTTAACGAGCCCTTATATTTCGTCACCAGGATCTAAACTTAGCAAATCCCCAAAAAGTGTATGTAAAATTATCCTTTAGAATACCATAGTCCAAATCCTGAAACAAAAAAGAAAACCACCATCCAAAAGAAAAGTGTCGTGCCTTGTAGCTTCATATAACCCGCTGCTTTGCGCAAAAGGGGGAATCCTAAAATTAAACACAAATGTAATTTAACTTATATTCTGTAAAAAATTAAATGTCGTCATTTCATCACATTTCAACGCTGAATTTCGTATATGCCCTTTTTGTGTTATTTATGCACCAATTTAATATCTTGGTTCCAAAAATTTAACAATTGGAGCAAGAACCTAGCATGATGTGATGTAAGCTAATTGGTTCGTGTTTTGAAAGAACCTTTTTTTTTTAATGTTTTATTTCTAAAAAAAACTTGGATAAAAAAAAAAAAATAGAAGGATAGAACGAACCTTTCAAGTCCCAAATATGTTCCTGAGATATTGAGACGACATTTTTTCAAAATATTAATATATTATTGAAAAATTATTAAAAAAATAAAGGTATTTTCATGATAGTTGAGAAAACAAGTACCAATATTTCTCAATCTATAATTATTTCTTCACTAAAAATTTTGAGCTTCTTACAATTTTTTGAAGTAAAATTTCATTCCAATTAAAGGTGAACTACAAATGTAACCGACCTTGAAATGCAATGCATGCCTCTCAATATAGATCAAGACCAACAGTACAAACAAGTAATGCACAAGCTAAAGTGAACGGAAACGCCTGAGTGAAGAGGAAGACTCAAGTCAAGGGAAGCAGCTCGGCTCACAAACAAAGAGCTCACATTATGCTCATTAAATAGGCTCTCAACAGTTAATAAATAAACATCTGAAGAAACATGTAGCAGGATAAAGTAGCACAAAGGCCACAACCACAAGATAAATAAGCCAAACATCACAAAAAGCATGTTCTAATGGGGAACAAACATTTGAAACAGCCAAAAAATGGAGAGACCACCTCTATTTGTACAAAAAAAGGCACTCAAAATCAACTCATAAAGGTGAAAAATATCACACCATTATTGAAAATAAAAACCAAACAACTAAACAAAACGGAGGACAAACTGTTTATTGTAAAAAAGGAAACTTGGGTTTAAGATAAACAACTTTAATAACAGGTAACTAACCCCCAATTAATATGTTATCTCATGTCTTATTCATTATTATCGTCCCATACTACATGTTTTTCATAACAAAACATTCTTACACTGATATATAAATCTCAATACAAAGGATCAGAGGATAAGGTACCATCACTAGAAAGTTAAAAAAAAAAAAAAAAAGAATGAAGGATATCTTCTTTTGTATAATTTTTTTTGTTTTTGTTCTTTTTTCCTCTATCCTCTTGGGGCTATGGACTTTGGTGTTGATAGCAGAATTGAAATTTGTTAGCGTTTGGAAAAGTCAAGTAGTATTTGTATGTAAAAAGCCTATATTTATATTTTGAATACGTAGAGGGTCATTTTTATGTACAATAGTTATCAGAAACTGGAAATTTATTCCTACTCTGTTAGTCTCAATGCTTTAATCTAGAAGACTAGGTGAGAAAGTGAGACGAGAGTTTTCTTTTCTTGAAGAAAACAGCCACAACCAATTAGATTAGTGATTTGTACTTGATATGATTTGTTTTAAGAAACTAAGTGAAAACGTTGGATTTGGATTTGCCCTTGTCTTAAACTAGATAAAAACAATAACCTATCATATTACGTAATGCAACTGATCAAATCATTTTACTGGCTAGGAAACAGAACTTAAGATCATTTTCCTAGCAGGACACAAAATTCAAAAAAAGAAAAAAAAAATCCATTGGAATTGGTAGAGAATGAGAGCAGTGAATTTCTTGTTGTCCCTTATAGACTTCCTCTTAAGGTATTATTTTGATTGATATTTAAAATAAAGTTGCTGTGTATCTGTGTGTATTTGATTCATTTGCTAACGTTTTCCCAGGGAATGAGAATATAGCTGGCGCTGTAGTGTTAAAAGTGGGTGATGAGCATTCTCTGCAACAGAGTCTCTCTAACGTCCTCAAAGGCTCTACAGATCAAGAACCTTCTTCTTCAAGGCTTCAACTCCTTCAACCATCTCAAGCACGTCCATGCCTCTCTTCTGCGTCTTGGCCTAGACCAAGACAACTATCTCCTCAACTTGTTCTTCCGCTACGCCTTCGATTTCGGAAACACTTGTTACCCAATTCTTGTCTTCCAACAGACCAAACAACCCAACATTTACGTTTGGAATACCATGATCCGTGGCTTGGTTTCAAGCCATTGTTTTGACGACGCCATTGAGTTTTATTTCTCTATGCGAAAAGAGGGTTTCTTGCCAAATGGCTTCACTTTCCCTTTTCTTTTGAAGGCTTGTGCTAGGCTTTCAGATTTCCAATTGGGATGGAGAACCCATGCACTTGTTGTAAAAGCGGGTTTTGACTATGATGTTTTTGTCAAGACTAGTTTGCTTAATCTGTATGCAAATACCGGGTATTTGGATCATGCCCATAAGGTATTTGATGAAATTCCTGAGAAAAATGTTGTTTCTTGGACTTCCATGATTAGTGGTTATATCGGCGTTGGTCAGTTTGGAGAAGCAATTTCCATGTTTCGAAAATCGATTGAGATTGGTTTGAGGCCTGATGGCTTCAACCTTGTTCGGGTTTTGTCAGCGTGTACTCAGTCGGGAGATGTAAGTAGCGCGGAGTGGATAGATAGATACATAATGGAGAATGGATTGGGAAGGAATCTCTTTGTCATGACGTCTTTGGTTGACATGTATGCTAAGTGCGGTAATATGGAGAAAGCACGAAACGTCTTTGATGGGATTCCTGAGAAGGATGTAGTTTCTTGGAGTACTATGATTCAAGGATACGTACTGAATGGACTTGCTAAAGAGGCAGTAGACCTTTTCTTACAAATGCTGAAAGAGGATATAAGACCCGACTGTTATGCGTTGGTTGGTATGTTCTCGGCTTGTGCTCAATTAGGGGCACTGGAACTAGGGAACTGGGCAAGAACCTTGATTGACAAAGATGAAATTTTTTCTTGGACAGTCCTCGGCACTGCTCTGATTGACATGTATGCCAAATGTGGGAGCATGGTTCAAGCCTGGGAAGTCTTCAATGGGATGAAAGAAAAAGACCTTGTGGCTTGGAATGCGGTAATCTCTGCGCTAGCCTTGAATGGACATGTCAAAGCTGCATTTGGACTGCTCGGCCGGATGGAGAAATCTGCAATTCAACCTAATGGAAACACTTTTGTCAGCTTGCTTTCTGGGTGTGCATATGCTGGTTTAGTCAACGAGGGCCGCAGATATTTTAATAGCATGAGTAGTTTCTTTGCCTTGACTCCTTCCATTGAGCATTATGGATGTATGGTTGATCTTCTTTCCCGTGCGGGCCTTTTAGACGAAGCTCATGAGCTGATCAAAAGCATGCCAATGAAGGCTAATGCCATAGTCTGGGGAGCGTTGTTGGGTGGGTGTAGGCTACATCGAGAGACCAAATTGGCGGAACATGTGCTTAAGCAACTTATTGAGTTGGAGCCATGGAGTTCGGGGAATTACGTTCTCTTATCAAATATTTACTCGGCTAGTCAAAAATGGAACGAGGCGGAAGATATCAGATCAAGAATGAATGAGCGAGGGGTTCAAAAAATACGAGGATGCAGTTGGGTCGAATTGGATGGAGTTGTTCACGAATTCCTCGTCAGAGACAAGACTCACCCCTTGTCGGATAAGATATATGCTAAACTTGAGGAACTAGACAAGGAATTGAAAGCAGCAGGTTATGTTCCAACAACGGACTTCACGTTGTTTGACATAGAAGAGGAAGAGAAGGAGCATTTTCTTCGTTGTCACAGCGAGAAGCTTGCCATTGCATTTGCCTTGATCAGCACAACTTCAAAAGATACAATCCGAGTCGTTAAGAACCTCCGTGTTTGTGGAGATTGTCACGAGTTCATTAAGCTAGTCTCGAAGATTACAGAGAGAGAAATCATTGTCCGGGATAACAACCGATTCCATTGTTTCATTGACGGGTTTTGTTCATGTAAAGATTATTGGTAGATTTTCATCTGATTCTTATTTGCCCCTTTTTTTTTCAGGTCAAGATAAAGCCAAGAGTAGTTGGAAGTTTATTTTCAATGTCATTTTGCCACTAGAATTGGCCCGTAGATGATTAGTTACTTGCATTACATTGTCGCTTCTGTATAATTCTCAAAGACAAGCTTAGGGGGGAAGCATGTGGGTTTTTACGTAGATCCAAGTGCTTATTGACGCGGGCGACTGTTCAATTTTTTTTTAAATAATATTTGGGGGCACTAGTGGTGTTTAATTTAATATTTTTTTTATCAAAGATTTGTATGTTCAACCCGATATTTGTAGAGATTCGTATAGATTTGTTTAGAAGAAGTGTTTTTGGTCATTGTCTAGACATTTTGAGAGTTTGTAAATCAAAACCAATTGGTATTTATAAACCTAAGATTTAGGAAAGGCTGAGGTTTAAATTTGCGATGATAAGGTTAGGTTCTCCATTAATGAGTTTGCATAAATTTCTAGATCAAAGTGTGTATCTGATTGGCAAGGGTTGTGCGAAAAAAGCATGCTGGCAAGTGATCTACATATATATAATTATACATTCGACCTGAAGATAATATCAAGTTGATTTCTATTATTTTTTTATTATCTCAATTATCAACAAATTAATAAAAAAAATAGTATAAAAACAACTCCAAGACGATATGATTGAAGATTTTACAAACTAGGACGACAACCTTATGTTTTTCGCTAAATGCGTTGAAATATTATATTTTCTGTTTGTAGTTTTTTGATAATTTCAAAAGCAGAACCGACTAAAACATCCACAACGAACACAAAATTAGAAAAGAGGGACAATTAGTGCATTACGGTCTTTTCGTTTTCTTAAATAACAATTTTTTTCCCCCTCTTCGTTATCTTTAGGTCAGCACCAACGTACTACGCAAGTATAGGGGATTGGTTGTACATGATTGTCAGTGGCAGACTCAGCTTTTCACTCGAGTGAAGGCGGTAGCATACACTATTTTTTTAATAATTAACTACATAAAAATTACATCAAAATATTTTTTAAGAACTACTAGATATATATTTATAGCTTTATGCTATGAAAAATCCTTACCAATAGGTTTTTTTTTTCATGAAATGTTTGATTTTTATTAAAATGTTTGTCATTTTCAGTTTTAACTAGAACTTTTTTGTTGGTACAGTATAAATCTTTCACATGTTATATTGTCAAGAAAAAATGACATACAATATAATGCTCTTATACACTGCAATATTTTTTGCATATCTTTTTTTTTTTTTTTAATTTTGATATGATCTTAGTCATATGTAATGTTTAGAAATATGCACTTAGGATAAGGGCATTCTCACTGAATTTTTTTTTTCATTTTTATACCTTGTAGTTTAAGAATATAAAAAGCTACCAAGTTTAACATATAACAAATTTGACATAAGAAATGACATTGCATTGGAGATTGTATTTTACGCTCAAATGTCAATACTTGATATTGACACAATATTATAGTATTTGCATTAAAGATACTTTAAAGATCAGTCATAATATAAAAATTGTTAAATTTAAAAGGTCAAACTTTGATTTTCAAAAAGTAAGTAGGGACGGCAGCCCCCTACTCGCCCTACCTAGCTCCGCCTCTTATGGTTCTCCCATTTATGTGCCTAGCGATGCTTAAGTGAAGTGACTCATTGCTTGATTAATGAGAACCCTCGAAAGAGTTCCATCGCGTGGCACAACATTCAAGCCAAAGTGTCTGGTATGCATTCTTTTCATTATTATCAAGTAACAAACTCTTTCTTTCTATTTTTTTAAAGGTGCCTCTGAAGATCTGTTGTGCCTGCCATGGAAATGTCTACTTTGTTTCTCTAGGTTCCACAAGCTCTTTGTGGCATTTTGGAGCTATACCTATGTAAACACACTTAGAAGAATCAACCAATGTGCAAGGAATGGGCAAAGAGGAAATCAATTGTTTGATTCCTGTTTACACTAATCTTGGGATACTATTTTGTTTTAACTAGGTTGGGGTTGGGAAGGTTTAAAGTAGAGGGAAGGATTACCTATTTACCTCCCATTTTTTACTTAATTACCTCCCGTTGTGTTTGTGTCATCTATGAATTATAAATCTTGGGGTTTGTTGGGGGTGGGGGGGATAAAGACTGTATTGCAATGGCCCCCTCTTCCAAAGGTCAATACAATATAGATTACAACTGACATAATCTATTATATTTTTAACTCTTTATTATTATTATTAATTTTATTTTGAGGGGCTAGAGGAGTTGGACAATGAGGGATATTCCTCTCTCTATTGTCACACCCCGAAGTACGGGAGGTGACGTGTCGGTTAATTAAGTAGAAATTTTAATTAATACAAAAGTTTAAGAATTTAATCAAATAAGAAATAGTGATAATTTAAAATCTTTTTAAGTAAATATTTATAGTAATTAAACGAATAAGATAAAACAAAACAAAATGAAAATTTAATAAAGAAAGGGAAAACATGCGTTGGGTTCCACCGACCCACAACTTGTGCACACACATAGTATCAACAATATTTAAATTACAACCACAGTCTAAAATAGAGAGAGATTAGAATAATACATGGCTTATTTAATTTGTACAAGTAACCTACACAAGTCTTCTACTGGTCGTAAGTCCGATTTATGGAATCTTCGTTAATCCTAAGCTGTATTCCACCGAAGGGGAAAGATTTAAAAAATAAATAAAATAAAATGTAAGCGAAAGGCTCAGTAGGACTATGCTTTAAAAACAAATGAAAATTTAAATACAAATATACTTTTCAAGGAAATAATTAGAAAACAGAGTTAAATAAATTCATTTAAATAAGTCTTATTAAAAACAATTCGTCCTAAAAGTACCTTTTCATCTTTCTTGGACAAACCATAATTATCACCACCGAAGTGGCCGAGCTGGGTTTCGGGATCTGCCCCCAAGGTCACTCGCTACACGACCCAATCTTTGATAGGGCATCATGCCCATCCACATATTTCTATTAGTTATTAAAATCTCTTTTTACCAAGTATTTCATTTACATTCATTATGAAATTTATTATGAAAATCACCTCAATCTACTGTTTGTGAAAACAACCAATAAAAATCATTTTTCAATCAATCATTGAAAACCTTTTGATAAAAATCCTTTTGAGGCCAAAATCATTTTAAAAACTAGGCTACCAAGGAAAAGGGTAAAAGTCCTACCTTAATATCAAATGTCACGACTCAGCACCGCAATCCTACTCTACTATATGTTAGCTTCATGGAACCATGAACAACCTTAAACATATAAACTAAGTCTATCAGTATCTAGCTTAAGATATCATATGTTGATAAGCCATCTCATGGTGTCTTAGTGTGCCATTTGTGTTTATAAAATCATATTGCAAGATTAAAATCTCAATCGAGGTTCAAAACAGTAAAAAAGGGTGAAAAACGACAAATTTTCACCATGCCCAGTTAGCTTGCCCATTCCCCTAGTCAAGCCTGCCAAACTATGCAATTTTTAGGTTCGGCCTGCCGAAGGTATGAGTCTGGCCTGTCGTATTCATGAATCTGGCCTGCCAAACTGGGAAAATTTTGAAATTTTTCAGGCACAAGTTTCGGCCTCCCCGAGCCCAAATCCTCATTTTCAACCTGTTTTCTTATATAGCAGGCATACATAATGATCATAATGGATAGAAAAACATAATAGATTACTTTTTAATACATTTAAACAAGATAATCAAAGATTTTTGAATAACCCAAAAATGGAGAAAAATAGAAAATCTTGATTTAAATTCGTTTTTAATCAAACCAAGCTTAGATTCTAGATGTTTTGAGTTTCTCTAACTTAGATTTAAGGCTTTCTAAGCTTAGAAAATCTTGGATTTCAAAAAACTAAGAAAATTAAAAAATTTAGAATTTGAAAACTAACCTTGATTTAATCTTTGATTCGAAGTTGTAATTGCTCAAACGTATTCCCAAGCTCCCAATCCAATGAAAACTGAAGCTTGGGCTTGATTTTGAATCAAAAATTTGAGAGGAGAAGAGAGAGAAAGAGAGGCAGAGAGAGAAAGCATGAAAGGAAGAGAGAGAGAGTGAGAGAAAACGAGAGTGAGAGGGAAAGGGTGAGGGAGAGTGATATAAATAAAGAGGAGGGAGGTGGTTTGCTGCAAGAAAACTGTGTACAGCACTTAGATTTCAAATGGGACATGTTCGGTATTTGACAAATTATTTTGTTCCAAAAATTTTAAATAACAAATAAAAATAATTAAAAGTAATAAAAAATGATTAAAATAATTAAAATAATATTAATTTTAGAAACTTCACAAAATAGTCAAATTAAGTTTAAAAAAATACATCATGGCATACTAATTCACCATTTTCTACACTAACATCACTAAATTAATTTCGGGGCGTTACAACTCTCCACCCCTAAAAGAAATTTCGCCCTCAAAATTATAAATTAATACAAAAACAAAATAAATGCGGATATAACTCATGCATTGTCGATTCTAACTCCCAGGTGGCTTCATCAACTCCGTGATGTTGCAACACGACCTTCACTAATAGTATATCGCAACATCGTATATTGATATTTTTGATCGATGATCTAAACTGGCACTTCCTCGTATGTCATGTCTTCTTGGATCTACGCGTCATGAAATGAAACTATCTTGTTTTGCTCAGGCAGACACTTCCGAAACATCGACACATGGAATACGTCATGAACATGAGAGAATTCGAGAGGAAGATTAAGCCGATAAGTGACTACACTGACACGTTGAGTAACTTCGAACGGTCCAACATACCTCGGTGCAAGCTTATCATTTATTCCAAATCGCGTGATACCTTTATGAGGTGATACCTTTAGGAGAACAAAATCTCCTACCTCGAATTCCAAGGGTCGACGTCTTCTATCTGCGTAACTCTTCTACCGACTTTAAGTTGCCTTCAATCGATCTCGTATTTCGGTGACCTTCTCATTGCTGTCGTAAATCTCATCTGGCCTGAGAATAATCCTGTCTTTCAGTTTTGCCTAACATACCGGTGACCGACACGGTCGTCCATACAATGCTTTGAACAGTGCCATGCCAATGCTCAATTGATAGCTGTTATCGCACGCAAACTCTGCCAGATGCAAATATCTCTTCCAATGCCCGCCGAAGTCTAACACATAAGCATGTAACATGTCTTCGAGAATCTGAAGGACCCATTCAGATTGCCCATCGATCTGAGGATGAAATGTCGTGCTGAAGTTCAAATCCATACCCAAAGCCTCCGGAAAGCTCCTCCAGTACTTGGCATTGAACCTGGTGTCTCTTCGGATGTGATGGATAAGGGAACTTCGTGCAATTACACTATGTTCTGTAGGCACAATTCTCTAAGAACTCTCCTCGAGCAAGTCTACCTAAAGGGAATGAAATGCGTCGATTTCGTTAACCTGTCAACAATAACCCAAATTACTTCGTGCCATTGCTCTGTCCTCGACAATCCAGTGAGAAAATCTATCGTGATATGCTCCAATTTCCACCCTAGAATAGGAAACAGCTGAAGTTGACTTGCTGGGTTCTGGTGCTTGGCCTTCACTTGAAGACAAGTTGCACAATTGGTCACGTATTCTCAAACATCTTTCTCTATACCTCTCCACTAGTATTGCCTCTTCAGATCATGACACATCTTCGTGCTTCTCAAATGAATGGTGAACTGAGACTTGTGGGCTTCCTCCATCACGGCCTTCATCACTTCTGCAATTGCTAGAACTGCTAGGCGCTCCCTGAAGTATAGCAATCCATCGGCATGTATCCTCCATTCTTCAAATTGCTTTCTATTCTGAATTCGCTTCCAGATTCCCTATACATGCTGGTCTCGCCACTGATTCTATTTCACCATCTGTATGAGAGTTGGGTTGTCTCCATATGGTACATCGAAACTCGATCGTAGTCTTCATAATACTACAACCTGTACTCACTCACTGTTGGTCCCTTTTCCAATCCTTGAGAGCCAAACAAGCGATAATCCCTAAGGACTTCTGACTGAGCGCATCCGCGACCACATTAGCCTTCTCGGGATGGTACTGCAGCGCGAAATCATAATCTTCCATGTATTCCATCCACATTCGCTGCCTCAAGTTCAGATCCCTCTGAGTGAATAGATACTTCAAACTCTTGTGGTCGGAGAAAACCTGAAATGTCACCCAGTATAGATAACATCTCCAGATCTTCAATGCATGAATCACTGTTGCAAGCTCTAAGTCATGAGCAGAGTAGTTCCGCTCGTTAGGTCATAGCTGTCTTGATCCATACGCTACTATGTGTCCATGTTGCATCAATACCCATCTAAGTCCATGTCTAAAAGCATCTATGTAAACTTCGTATGGCTTATCACTACTCGGGATAAAAAACACTAGAGCTGTGGTCAATCGATTCTTTAACTCTTGGAAGGCAAACTCACATTCTTCATCCCACTCAAACTTGACATTCTTCCTTATCAGGAAATTCTTCCTTATCAGTCTTGTCAGTGGCTCTGCTATCTTCGAGAAGTCCTTCATAAATTTCTAATAGTATCCTACGAGTCCTAAGAAACTACAAATTTTTGCTACATTCCTTGGTCACAGATCCGTTGAAATACCTTGCTCGGAGATGATATGTTTCAGAAACTTAACTTCTGTAAACCAAAACTTACACTTTTTCTTGGCGTACAATTGGTGGCCCCGTAGAGTCTGAAGCACGATTCTAAGGTGCTGCTCATGCTCCTTCCAAGTTTTAGAGTAGACCAAAATGTCGTCAATGAAAATGATTATGAATTGATTCAATAAGGCCTGAAAATCCTATTCATTAGGTCCATGAAAGCTGCTGAAGCATTTGTCAACCCAAACAGCATCACCAGAAATTCAGAGTGTCCATATCGAGTCTTGAAAGCTATTTTGGGTATGTTATCTTCTTTAATCCTAAGTTGGTGGTATCCCAAACGCAAATCTATCTTTGAAAGTACTTCCAGCCTCCCCACTGATCAAACTATTCGTCGATCCTGGGCAGAGGATACTTGTTCTTCACGGTGACTCGATTCAACTGCCGATAGTCTATGCATAGCCTGAGGGTCCTATCATGCTTCTTAGCGAATAAAACTGGTGCTCCCCATGACGATGTGCTATTCTAGATATATCCTTTGTCAACAAGCTCTTGAAGTTGTTTTCTCAATTCTTTCATCTTTGCCGACGCCATCTGATAAGGTGCTATAGAAATCGGTGCCGTTCCTGGAAGTAGCTTGTTGCCAAACTCAATCTCTCGATGCGGTGGTAATCTTGGTAACTCGTTAGGGAAAACATCTACTCATCTACTACTGGAATCACTATATTTCTTCTTGATACACTAGGCTCTCATTTTGGGTTCATGAGGAAGGCTTTGCAAGCTAGATTCTTCCTTCCTCTGAGACATGTCTTCATAAGTTGCTCACTCATTATTCGATTATTACCACCCTGGTAAGTGATTGTTGATCCCTTATCAGACATTACGGTCACTCTTCAAAGTTGGTAGTCAACAACTACATTGTATCTAGACAACTAGTCCATTCCTAAGATTACATCATATGAACTCATGGAGATTACAATCAAATCACTTTTTAGAATCTCATCCCCAACCTTTATTTTACATGATTTACATATATAGTTTACACACACCCGCCCTAAGGGTGAGGCTATAACTAAAGGCTCATCAAATTCTTCTATCTTTAATCCCAAGGCATGTACAAAAGAGCTTGAATTGAGAGAATGAGTGGCATCAGTATCGAATAAGACATGGGCTAAGGACTGAAAAACTAGAATTATACCATCGACAACCGCGTTACTGGTTTGGACATCCGAACTCCCTGATGTCATCGTATGAACCTGAATTGGAGCTTTCCCTTTTCCTCTACCAACATTGCTAGGTCCTGGATTAGTCAGTCGATGTTGCTGCGATGAAGGTGACTGCACACTAGCTATACTCAGTGCTCGGTACTGAGGGACATTGCACTAGAAGTTCTGCGGCTGGTGTCCTTGTGCTGGGTATGGCAGTTGTTGCGGAGAGAATTGATGGAACTAGAGCTGAGGGAATTGCTGAGGTGGAGGTAGAGTCTGAGGCTGAGGCTGACAACTGGCTCCTTCTCCGGTCTAAAGTCCTAGACGAGTACTCCTGATTGAACAGTTCCTCTTGATGTGTCCTGACTGCTAGCAATAGTGGCAATGGAAGATATATGGATTACTATGCCTGTTGCTGGATGAATGCTGCTTCTGTTGTTCACGTTACCCTGTTGACTCTTCCCTTGAATTGGACGGCTACTGGTGCTTCTTCTACTGCTCCTTTGTGGTCCTTCAGACATCCTTGCTTGATCCTCACAGCATTGCGTATAATCAATTTCCACAGATATAGCTGACGACACAAGCTCACCAAAATTCTTGAGTCACAAGGCAACCACCTGTCATCGGATAGAAGCCTTAAGCCCTTCTTGAAACTTGATACACTTCTCAAGCTCTGATGTCACTGCTAATGGAGCAAACCTAGCCAGCTCATTAAACTTTACCTCGCACTCCCGAACCGACATATCACCCTGTTGTAATCTATAAAACTCAGCTGCCTTCTGATCTCTAGATCCTTGTGGAAAGTAACGGTCGTAGAACAGCTCCTCGAACCTGTCCCAGCTAATGTTCTTGTTGTTCTCTAGGCATTTAGCTTGCTTCCACCAAGTATTAGCACCACCTTCGAATTTATAGGCTGCAAACTCCACATGATATTCTACTGGTACGCCGAGGGTATCCAGGTGTTTTCGATTGAATCCAATCAATATTTGGCCATTTGCGGATCCCCATTTTCGTCGAAGGTCGGAATAGATGCACACAAGAATTCCTTAAAGTACGCATGCCGATGACTAGCCTAGGAATCCTCCGGTGTTGCCTTTGCTGCCATCTGTCGGAATGCAGCAAACATGACCCTCATCATGCCCTCGTCATTCCCAAGGTCAGCGTCAGTTGTCAAACAACGTCTAGATGCCATTCTCTCACTTTTGAAAATAAAATTGGACTATCAATGGTATTTCATTATCGTACTTATGTGTGCACAATTTCGAAGGTTCATAACCTAAGGCTCTGATATCATTCTATCATGCCCCGGAGCACAAGAGGTGACGTGGCGGTTAATTAAGTTAATTAAGTAGAGATTTTAATTAATACACAAGTTTAAGAATTTAACTAAATAAGAAATAATGATAATTTAAAACCTTTTTAAATAAATATTTATAGTAATTAAACGAATAAGATAAAACAAAACAAAATAAAATATTTAATAAAGAAAGGAAAACATGCGTTGGGTCCCACCAACCTACAACTTGTGCACACACATAGTATCAACAATATTTAAATTACAACCACTGTCTAAAAGAGAGAGATATTAAAATAATACATGCCTTATTTAATTTGTACAAGTTACCTACACAGGTCTTCTACTGGTCGTAAGTCCGATCTACAGACCCTTCGTCAATCCTAAACTGTATTCCACCTAGGGGGAAAGATTTAAAAAAAAACAAATAAAATGTGAGCGAAAGGCTTAGTAGGACTATGCTTTTAAAAACATATGAATAATTTAAATACAAATTTACTTTTCAAGGAAATAATTAGAAAACAGAGTTAAATAAATTCATTTAAACAAGTCTTATTAAAAATAGTTCGTCTAGAAAGTACCTTTTTATCTTTCTTGGGCAAACTATAATTATCACCACCGAAGTGGGCAAGCTGGGTTTCAGGACCTACCCCCAAGGTCGCTCGCTACACGACCCAATCACTGATATGGCATCATGCTTATCTATATATTTCTATTAGTTATTAAAATCTCTTTTTACCAACTATTTTCATTTACATTCATTATGAGGTTTATTAAGAAAATCACCTCAATCTACTGTTTGTGAAAACAATCAATAAAAATCCTTTTTCAATCAATCATTGAAAACATTTTGATAAAAATCCTTTTGAGGCCAAAATCATTTTAAGAACTAGGCTACCAAGGAAAGAGGTAGAAGTCCTACCTCAATATCTAGTGTCGTGACTCAACTCCGTAATCTTGTTCCGCTATACGTTAACTTTGCGGAACCACGAACAACCTTAAACATATAAACTAAGTCTATCAATATCTAGCTTAAGATATCCTATGTTACTAAGCTATCTTATGGTATCCTAGTGTGCTATTTATGTTTATAAAATCATATTGCAAGATTAAAATCTCAATCGAGGTTGAAAACAATCAAACGGGTGAAAAACGACAAATTTTCATTATGCCTGATCGGCCTGTCGGTTCCCCTGGTTCGGCCTGCCGAATTGTGCCGTTCGGCCTACCGACCATCTAGGTTCGGTTGGCTGAATTTTTCCAGGTTTAGCCTACCGAATTCATAAATTCGGCCTGTCAACAGGGAAAATTCTGAAATTTTTCAGGCTCTGGTTTCGGCCTCCTTGAGCCCAAATCCTCATTTTCAACCTATTTTCTTAAATCCTAGGCACACATAATGATCATAATGGATAGAAAAACGTAGTAGATTACTTTTTAACACATTTAAACAAGATTTACACAAAGATTTTTGAATAACCCAAAAATGGAGAAAAATAAAGAAAAATAAAAAATCTTGATTTAAATCCATTTTTAATCAAACCAAGCTTAGATTCTAGATGTTTTGAGTTTCTCTAACTTAGATTTAAGGCTTTCTAAGCTTAAGAAAGCTTGGATTTCAAAAGACTAAGAAAATTGAAAAATTTAGAAAAAGTTTAGAATTGAAAAACTAACCTTGATTTAATCTTTGATTTGAAGTTATAATTGCTCAAACATGTTCTCGAGCTTCCAATCTAGTAAAAACCGAAGCTTGAGCTTGATTTTGAATCAAAAATTTAAGAGGAGAAGAGAGAGAAAGAGAGTTAGAGAAAGAAAGCATGAAAGGAAAAGAGAGAGAGTGAGAGAGAACGAGAGTGAGAGGGAAAGGGTGGGGGAGACTGAAATAAATAAAGAGGAGGGAGGTGATTTGCTGCAAGAAAATTGTGTGCAGCACTTAGATTTCAAACGGGACATGTTCAGTATTTAACAAATTGTTTTGTTCCAAAAATTTAAAATAACAAATAAAAATAATTAAAAGTAATAAAAAATAATTAAAATAACATTAATTTTAAAAACTTCACAAAATATTTAAATTAAGTTTTAAAAAAATACATCATGACATACTAATTTACCATTTTTTACACTAACTTCACTTAATTAATTTTGAGACGTTACATCTATGAAGGCGTGTCAATGTTGCCAACTTATTGATGTTTTCATGGTAGAGAACACTTGCTCCTTACCATTTGAATCGAGTTTTTGCCATCTTTTAATATACTGTATTGTAACATAATGTTAAAAAGTAATTTAACGCAAGCCCTTACATTTGTTTACTAAATTCCAAACTCAGCAAATTACCAAGAAGCATTTTTGGTACAATTATTCTTCAAGAAGATCCTTGTCCGAATCATGAAACAAAAACAAAATCATCATCCAGATGACCAAGTATCGTCGAAAGAAATTTATAACCTGTGGCTTCATATAACCAGCTGCTTTACGCGAGGGGAATCCTCAACACAAATGTGTTTTTGTAAAGCCCATATTTTTAATTAATTTAAATCAGGTTGTTAGTTTGGATTTAGTCAAAATTTTAGGACTTGTTTCCGTTTATTTGTTTTCTTTGTAATTCTTGTTTTGCTTACCAATATTACCTTATTGGATTTCGTTGAGTCAATTACTCGCATATATTAATATTTGTACAATAAAATGTTTTTCTTGTTTTAGTTTTAGTTGTGCATGCGAATTAGAAACTGGGGCTCTTTACATATATATGCTACAAAAATAAAGTTTGCATTGATATATGCCCCACAAAAAAATTAACTATAAAGAGTGCTATGTCACATTATCACATTATATTTAAAAATATCAAATACACCCTTAATGTTCTATTTACATACGCATGGTAAACATCACATTTACACATTAAATGTTCTATTTACTAACATAACAATATATTTTTTTCCCACTTGTATATGAATCATTTATTTGTAAACATAACATTTATCTATAATATTCAATCTTATGTGTAAGTTGTAAAGGAGTCATTTACCACGTAAATGAGTCATTTATCAATAATATTCAATATGTTTGACTTATATATAAAAACAAGTAAATATAATGTGCAAGTTGAAAATGAGTTATTTACCATTTAAATATAAGTTTTACCAATAATATTTAATATGTTTGAGTTATATCAAAATTTTTAAATATCATATTTATACGGTAAATCTCTTTACCGACATAATAGGATCTGTTTTTTTAGTTGTAAACGAGTCAATTGTCAGCTACCACTCCTATGAGTCGATCAATGACAACATCTGCCTGGTCCTCAAGCCTACTTATTCACTAACAATAGTCACATCACCTTTTCTCTAGTGAAGAAGCCAAAGTGAGTCGAACAATAAACTGAAAAGCCATGGTAAAAAAATAGGTTAAAATAATAAAATTAAAACCAAAGCCACAAAATTATAAGTTACGATTAGTTGATAATTACCTCAGTTGACTTTATAGCCTCCAAACACAGAGGCTCCCCTAGGAGTTTTCTTAATCCTCCAACAGAACCAACGAGGTATGGGGTTGTCTTGGTTGTCCAATGTAATATTTTCAGCTACCATCTCGTCCAACTTGGGCATAGCCTCAAAATCCCATGTCTATATTGCAATTTAATGAAAATTACTAAACAAACAAATTAATAATTTATATTTAACAAAAAATTCTCAAGTGAAAAACTTAAAATATCTACAGGCAACCGTAGAAGTTGTAACTTGACGAGTTCACCTTATCCTTCGAAGGGAGGACCTTCCACTTCTAATTTAAGTTTTTCTTAATGTATTCAAGAGTTCGATAATAACAAACACTTCCCTAAGGACATTAATTGAAGAAGTTCAAGTCGTCAACATATTTGAGCCAATCAGAATCAATCACCTTCTCCGTACCAAAAGACATCAAGAACCCAGCTAGCAAGTATACAAATGTCAGTTTTAGTCTATCATTGTCTGTTTTTTGCTTATTATACAATTTGTTTAGTGTCTGAGAAACATTATTGATTGTCACATTTTTCTTTTTAGGTCAATACTTGTTCTTCTATACTTCAGGCCTTTTTTGTGAGCTTCGATCTCATCTTCAGAAGGACCACTGTCTGTGTGTGAACTTGATATCGAGGCAAATTCATTAAGAGAGAATCTCAATGGTTTGCCTTTTACTAAAAATCGTACCTCATGATGTTTTTTGCATTTTACCCTCTGTGGAAGCAGACTATGTCCCAATGACCCAAAATATTGCCAGCCACTTGTTAAGTTTAATAAACGACCTAATTGAGAGTATCTTTGGAACACGATCTTACCTTCCTCCGTTAGTCAAGTACAAATATTATCAAGTTCAGACCAACTTGACCGTATAGTGATTTTTGAAGAAAAGTCACTAAACATGAGCAGACACAACGTTAGAAGCTTTGATGTGTGTAACGCTTTTGATTTCTAAGCAAACAAATCACTCAATTAACATGTCATAAAAAAACGAATCAAACAAAATTCTAACATGGAATCTTTTTTCTTTTTAATAAATGATAAACAAAAAAAAAAAAGAAGAAAACGAAGGAATTGAATTACAATCATATATTATAGTACCTCATGGTTCTTGATCTCTACCTCAAGTCCTCAAGAACCTCCTCATTGTTAGCATCATCTAAATTCTCATCTGTACCATGTAACATAACAAACACCATCTTAAAACTTCATTACGAAAATATCTCAAATGATGCAAAAATTCACGATTTTGCCGGAACAACCTATTGGTTGTTCCTTGCTAATCTTAGTCGTTTTGATTTTGCCAGAACAACCTATGATTTTTCATAGTGTTCTGGGTGTTTTTACTAGTTTAATCAAATAAATTGAATCTTCTTCTACTTATAACACACTTATGAAGCTACTGATATTTATTGGTTTGATCAAATAAATTCAATCTTCTTCTACTTATAACACACTCATGATATTTACTTATTCAACTCCTCCCAGATATTTACTTATTCAATATTAAACATAAGCTAATGATCACTAACAAGCCATCTATATAGCAAGCATAACATTTAAATTTGTTTTGTTTATTTGAGTCTATAAATAAGCTTTTAACATACTTTCAGGACTTAAAAAATCTGGGAGGAGTTGCAAGTTGCGATGGTTGAATTATCTAAAACCGGGTATTAAGAGAGGAAACATCAGTAAAAAAGAAGAGGACATCATAATTAGGCTTCACCAAAAACCTCAGCAACAGGTGCCCTAGCCTTTTTGCTTTCATATAAATTATTCTAGTTAGCAATCATGAATCACACTCTCACGCTTGGATCACAAATATGTCGATTTGTTGTCTATCTATTGCAAATATTCTAATTTTCAAAGACCATATTGTTTTGCATTTTCTTTTTTCCTTTTCATTATTTCCCCTTTATGTTTTGGTCTTATCTCTTTCCATAACCATATACTTATTGGGTAATCTAGTGCACCTTTTCCTTTCTCCAAAATAATCATCCAAACTTCTATAAAGGAGAGCCATGATCTCCAGACTACCATTATTAGATAAACTTTACTTTCTCATCCCAAAATTTGTCAAATGAAGAAGCGGTTTCAAGTTAGAGATTTTATATCACTTGCTTTTGGTAAGGAATGGAGAAGTGTTTCAAATAATGTAAAGCCGAATACCAATCTCAAAATTTTGCTTTCTTACTTAATAAAGAGTTTAATTAAAAAAGAATTGTCTATTGAAAGCTTTATAACTGCTTTTTGCTATATGAAAAGATTAGGGTGCCAAACGCTTAAATAGAAACTTGAAAACTTGACAACATAAAAACCAGTTTACAGTTAAAAAAATTTACTCGTAACTTCAAATAAAGCCAAAAGAATATATAAAAGAGAGAGGGAAAAACAAAAGAAAAGAAAAAACAACAAAACAAAAATTAGTACTCCCGCCCTCTTTCTATTATAGAAAACCACAATGACCTCATTGACATGATAAAAATAAAAAAAATATTTAAATTAATATAATAAATGAATTATTAGTAAAGCATTGGCTACCATAACTCATCGAGATTCAATATCTGAAGACAATGAATTCAATCCAAATTGAGTTTTAAAACGTATGATCACTCCAAAAAGCATTCCATTTTTCTATTTGATTCCCAGTTTGAGACATTCTTAATTTATACAAAGAATTCCAGATTCAGTTAAATAATAAGAAGAATCATGACAAGGAATATAAATATCGGCAGTAATAGTAATGTTATAATATAGGTTGAGTTGCAGATGGTCTATAACAGCAAGACTTCTCCAGGGCGAACAGACAATGAACTTGAGAACTATTGGAACACAAAAATCAGCAAAAAGAACAACGACGATCATTTAACGAGATTAAAAATAAATTACAGATTTTTGGGCTTCACTGGACCTCCGAGGAGACCAAACCGACATCCTTTGCTCCTCCGACTCAACCTCTTTACCATTTGCCATGGCTTGCCACGAAAAATTTTCAAACGCTAACACGTTGTTCCGTTAGAAACTAGGGCAAAGTTGCGGGATAGAAGTTTGGAGAGAGTGTTGGAACAAAACTTTACAACTGATAAATATCATCAAACCTCAAAACTCATATTAATTCATCAAAAAATTTAATAAAAATACACCTGAATCTATTTGAACAGTTAAATTTTTTGTTCTTGATCTTCTGAGTCAATATAATTTCTCAAAGAGGAAGTTTTTTCTCTTTTCCAGTGATGGGATGCCAAAAAAAAAAACGTAACGCATGACTTAAGGACCATAACCATTTATAATATTTTAACTTTGTCTTATTTCTATTTTGGCCTATCATAAAATAGAATTTAGACTTTAGGTCTTTACATATAATTTTATACTCACACTTTATGAGATGTTTTAAAACCCAAAATTTTATACTTTATTAGATCACTTTAATTAGACTAATCTTATTTGATAGCATTAATACACATTTATTTAATATATTAGCTCATACTTTATTAGAATTAATTCCAACAATCTCCTACTTAGGCTATATATATGAAACTATATAAATGTGAATTATACCTTATGAGCTCATGAATTATGCTATCATTACCAAAAGCATCTCTAATCAATCCGGTCCATCAATCATATCAATATAGGATCAAAACGGTCTTTGTTACATTCAACATAACTAAACCTATCAATGGTCACATATATTAATATAATGAATGACATGGATCAAGTATGGATGTGTAGCAAGGAAATTTTATGCAATGTGATCTTAACATACCTATTTCCTACTGGTCCAATCTTATTCTTTAGTGAGATTAAATCAAACATATTCAGAGTGAAAATAAAATGTAAACTTTATTTCTGTAGAAAATAACCATAAAATGTGTATATTACAAGAAAGCATCCAAAATACAAACTCCCACTAAAATGACATATACTCAAGAGACAACACCCATTTGAGCGGTATGCTCATAAAAGACCTTGGGCGGCACTCCTTTAGTAAGAGGATCCACAACCATAGAGTTTGTTCTAATATGCTATATAGGCACTTGACCACTCTGTACTCTTTCTTTAACAATGAGTTACTTAATGTCTATGTGCTTCAATTTTATTGGGCTCCTGTTATTGGAATATAGCATTGTTGACTTATTGTCATAAAATATCTTAAGTGGTCTTTTAATTCCATCCATAATTCACAGCCTAGTGACAAAATTTTGTAGCCATATCCCATAGTTGGATGCCTCATAACATGCTACAAACTCTGCTGCCATGGTGGAGGAAGCTATTAGTGTTTGCTTAGCACTCTTCTAAGAAATAGCTCCTTCAGCTAGCAGGTAGATATAACCTGATGTGGATCTCCGACTGTCTTGGCATCCAGCAAAATCATAATCAGAATACCCAATGATCTCCAACTGATCCAATCTTCTATATGTGAGCATGTAATCCTTTGTTCTTTGTAAATACCGCATGACTCGTTTGGCTGCTTTCCAATGATTCATCCCTAGATCACTTAAGTACCTGCCTAGCATCCCAACAATGTACGCAATATCTGGACACGTACAAACCTGAGTATACACAGCCTCTCTATGGCTGACGCATAAGAAATCTTCTGCATCTCTTTAACTTCAAAGTCATTTTTGGGGCATTGACTAAGACTGAACTTGTCTCCCTTAGCAATAAGGGTGTCACCTAGTTTACAGTCTTGCATGCCAAATCTCTTAAGTACCTTCTTAATAAAGCTCTTTTGTGATAATCCAAGTATACCCCGAGAGCGATCCTGGTGTATCTGTATGCCTAATACAAAAAAGGCATCCCCAAGATCCTTTATCTCAAATTTCTTTGATAGAAATCTCTTGATTTCGTGCAATAAACCTATATCGTTGCTGGTAAGTAATATGTCATTGACATATAAAACCAAAAAAATATACTTACTCCTACTAAACTTATGGTATATACAATCATTGACCATATTCATCTCAAAACCGAACGAGATTATAACCTGATGAAATTTGTAGTACCACTAACGAGATGCCTGCTTAAGCCTAGACTTCTTTAATTTGCAAACCATCTTCTTTTCATCTCCTAACACAAAGTTCTATGGTTGCACCATATAAATCGTCTCATCAATGTCGCCATTGAGAAACGCAGTCTTAACATCCATCTGGTGAAGTTCAAGATCAAAATGTGCCATCAATGCCATTAGAGTCTTGAAAGAGTCTTTCGAAGAAACCGAAGAAAAAGTCTCTTTATAGTCGATGCCTTCCTTTTGAGTAAAGGCCTTTGCAACAAGACGAGCCTTATATCTCTCCACATCACCCTTCAAATCCCTCTTGGTCTTAAATATCCAGTTGCAACCAATAGGTTTTGCACCTTCAGGCAATAGGACAAGATCCCAAACGTCATTGTCATTCATGGACTTTATCTCCTCATTCATGGCATTAATCCACTCTTGAGATTTAGAACTTTCCATGGCTTGACCAAAGTTGATTGGATCATCTTCCACCACTCCAATGTCAACCTCATGTTTTTAGAGAAATATGATATAATCATCAGGAATCGCACTTCTCTTTTCTCTAGTGGATCTTCTTAATAGCATAGGCTCTTGAGGTGGTAAAGTTTGTTTTTCTGGAACAATTTCAAGAATGAGAGGTTCTCCGGTATTGTCTTGATTTGGATCTACTTCTTGAACAATGTCAAGAATAGGAACATAATCAATGTCAATAAAAGCTGTGGGAATATCAATATATTCCTCTTCAAAGACAAAGTCCTTTACCCTATCTCCCCCAATAAACTCGATATCCTCAAAGAATCGAGCAGTTCCTGTCTCAAAAATTGACTTAGTCGTGGGATCAAAAAATTTGTACCCCTTAGATCTCTCAGAGTATCCAATAAAATAACAACTCACTATCCTCCTTGAGTCCAGTTTCTTTTCATTAGGCCTATAAGGCCTTGCTTCAACTGGACAACCCCAAGTGTACAAGTGCTTGGCAGTTGCTTTAATTGGAACTTTGTTAAGTATATAAGCTGTTGTAACGCCCCTAAGTGGGGGTTAACAGTTTTTATTAAATAAAATAAAGATTAGAAAATAAATACAAATCGTCAAAGTAATTTGTCCGGGACTTAAATAAAAACTCTTAAATTAAAATAAAGACATAAACAAATAAATAAACCACAGTTTAATGTAGCACCTTAGATTTTAATAATATACAATTGTCATCATCATCATTTCAACCTTCAACAAATCTTAATACAGTCACAGAAAATAACAATCGATGCTTACATTATCATGAAGATCATTCGTTGCATTCAAAGCAATCTCAACGTAATATAGCTACATAGCTTCTCCAACTATTTTTCTTATAGCCACCTCACACTTAGTGAATCCTGAAAAGATGAATATAACAGGGATGACCGACAACATGCT
>CAMOHE010042596.1:0-53078 GCA_946598075.1 Artocarpus hirsutus
ATGACCGACATGGTTGGGACTGCCTCAAGCTCCTCAAACTCGCTGAAGCAAAGATACAGCAAAATTTTTATACATAAAACTGTCACATAGATGCTTAAGATTTAATCGTACACAGTGCATTGCATTAACCATAATACTTCATGATGCAACAAAATGTATCCTTCGATCCATGACATATTTGGCTTCAGTGAGGTAAAAAGACTATGAAAAAGATATAGAATGAAAAGTTTGCAAATTACAACCCGAGGAAAGGGGACAAATTAGAAAGAACGGAATAATACCTTTTGCTTGATACTTTTGGCTTTGAAGGAACCTTCGAGTATGCACTAAGTATCCTGTAAATCAATTGCTTATGAGTTTAAATTCTAAACGCAACCAAAAGAAGCTATATCTAACGCATACATTTTCAACTTTTGGATGAACCAACATATAAAAACGTTAGGCAACCAATATACAAAAATGTTATACAAGTCCTTACATATAAGTCATGACCACATCTAGTGTCAAAAATTCTGTATTGCATGTATAAGCACACAGATTTTTCATATATTCACCCAACATGACATCTGAGAACATCAGTCTTAAAATTAACTCTATTTCGCTCTAATTCATTACTTATTCTTATGGCTGGTATCGCCACATATAAGTTTATTACGATAAACATTCACAAAGCATGCTAATTCAAGTACCTGGTATATCCATCCTGCCACTATTGCTTTTGCTCACATCTATGGTCCTTTTCAGCTAGATAGATATAAAACAAGAAGATAACCCAAATAAAAAATTGCTGTTTTCAGAGTCCTAGCCTCACGAGTTATAAAACAGTCAAATACAACACTTAAATTCTTTTACCCCTTCAAATCAACGACAACTCAGCTAGTCACTAGCAGTGCTAAACAAATATCAATGCTTAATTGGAATATCATCTAGTCGTCAAAACTTAACAAGTTTTCAATTTAAGATTTTTGAGTATCCTCCAACAACAAAACCCCTTATTTCTCGTGATCAACTCAGCTAGACACCAAAGTCTTAAGAAGTGTGTTCAAACAGCAAAAACCCTTATTTCCTGTGATCAACTTAGCTAAATATTAACTCCTTCACATTCAAGGTTATCCAAACTGTTTCATCCACAACAGTTTTAACTAAAATTCAATGATCAGTTATTCAGAATTCCCCAAAAAAAAAAAGTGTGATACTAAAAAGGATACAAAACCTCGTAAATAGATTTGCAACTTCCTCACATTCACGTGAATTGTAAAACCAAATGCCATTAACTTCTTGTGCTGCATTTCGATATAACAGGTAAGGAACTTGAACTTCATATTCAAAGTCTCCCAATAGATTCTCCACCAGGTTATCTGTTCAATATCAGCATGAATAATAAGACAAATGAAAGAATACATCAAAGCCTTTCTAGACATATGCTACTTAAAGTTACCCAGAGCTAGGGATTTTTCCCAAGAAGCTTACAACCTTGAACAAGTGAGGTGCCCCGCCACACAGGCCTTATTGCCTTCATAAGAATCATAACCGTGTTACAAGTCATAATGCAACTTAAGTGAAAATCTTAAGCCTCAACTCATGTACATCAATACTAATCGCCCAAAATCTCGTTTAATTTTCAATGTGGGAGACCAATCTTCGCATGGGCCCTTAAAAGATTACCAAATACTTCAATGCTGCTATAGTAAATAATACAACTACTTCATATCAAGTCGTTATTTAACTATTAACAATCGCAAGTACAATGAAGAATCACTCCTTAATAAGAAAAAAAACCAGGATATGACTTATGAATCCGAACCTGTGTTACGCCGATTCATGACAATGAACTGAAACCGGGGTTGTGTATTCCTAAAATAAATAAAAAAACAAATTTTAAATTAGGCAACCCATCTAAATTAAAGCCATGCAAAATTCAAAAAATTCAAAAAAGGGACCTAGGAATTAGGATTTCCTATGGAAGATCAAAAGTGTACTATTGGACTAACTAGAAAATTGCATAAAGTAACCCTAGAAGCTTTACCTCTTGACGACAAAGAGAGATCCTTCTACGTCCTTGCGACTCTGCAAACAACCAAAATTGTTTAAAAAAAATTGAAATTGAAACGAATTTTACAGTGATTAAAGCATATTGTTTATGAGCGAATTTCCAACAATGAAATCATAGAACTGAGATTAACTAAGAAAAATTACTCTCAATAAACCAAATAATCGTCGGAATCTAGGAATCTAAGACCAAAAACCTCCTAATTTCCTTCTACTTACCGTTTTCACAGACTTTCTCGGCAACCAAACGGAGAAAACCAAAACAAGATTGAGAAAACCTACCCATTGATTGCTCTCGATATTGAACTCGTAGAAAGTGACATGCGCGGCGGTGATCAGAATCTCTTCGATGAAGGGATCGATTCGTTGGAGCACAGTGAGATTGAGCATTTTGGTGCTTTGTTGATCGAGATTGGGCATCACTTTCCCCGTCTGAGACATTTTGGGAGTTTGTATGGAAAGGGAACGGAGCTGAAAACCTTAATTTTCGGATTTTCGGATTTTCCTGGCAAAATTTGTCCCTTTTTCACTTTCCCGGGAGAGTTGAGGTTTAGCAACAGAGGAGAGAAAGGATTATGATCATCTGTTGATACGTGCAAAGGAAGAATTGCGTTTACCGGCCACTAGGCCCATTTGACATTTACTTGGGCCTTTGGCCCTTTATAGGAACGACGTCGCGTTAAGAAAACGACATAAATATTTTCTTGACCGCAAGAGATATGTCGTTTATGCGGTTAAAACGAAAGTGAAAGTTACACGACATATCGTTTTTCTTTTTAACTTGTGATGCGACATGGACATGTCGTTTCTGGAAAAGCACCCTATTTATCTAAAATCAATATATTATTTAATATTAAAAGAACCGGCATGCTTGTTCACGCACACAAAAAAAAAGGGCATGTTGCTTGCGAATCAAGATGTAATGTCCTATTTTTTTGTCTTTGGCTATCCCTCTAATTATATTTCACACCAAGTAAATTTTTTAATTCCTTTTAATATTTAAATTTTATTTATGTGTTTAAGTTGCTGAGTTTAAACGATGTATCGAATAAATAGTAAAAGAAACCGTCAATAAAACAGAAAAAAAAACCAATTTGGATTTCTTCTCTTTTTTTATGTGAATTCTTATTCACGACAAAGGGTAAGTTTTTTTGGTTTTATTATTTTTATGCTTCAACTTGAGCAACATAAAATTTTGAAACTCAAAAGAGCATGTCATTAAAACTAACTACATTAAACTTAGGGATTTAAAAAAAGGTGCCAAAATCAGTTATTTGCCTAATGCTAGAAAAGTGGCGAAATTTAGAAGAAATTACATAAAAGCGAAATATGAGAGATGACAACTTCACACTCAAATCTCATATCACACTCAAATCTGATAAGATCATTGACTAAACCAAATGGCAAATTAAATATCACTTTAAATTAAGAAGCATGGAAATACATTAAATCCAAGATAATACATCAACCTTTTAGACACCTTCACACGTAATAAAGACTTTGTAACAAATGCACCAAAAAAGAAAAATATGAAAACCTTATATACTCAAATGTGAAAGACATTTGTGAAATGGAGCTTCTAAATCTCATGATCAATTCTTCTTAATTAATGCCTTCGGAGAGCCACGGCGGAAATCAGAATCAAGAACACAATGCAGACCACGCACACCAAAGCCGCCACCACTGCGCTGCTGACTTTCTGGCAGAAATCTGTGAACTGGTTGCAAATGGCCAGCCAGTTGGAGCTGGAGTTGCCGTTGTGAGCTAGGTACACTATGGCGGCAGCCGCGGCACCAGCAGAAGTGGCAAGAGTTAGCGCAATCTGCAATAACGGAGCCAGAAATATTTTCAGTGGGACATAAATTAAATAAAAAAATTGTTTATTATAAAAGTGTTAATGAGGATATAATTGGATAAATTATATTAAAGTACTAAATCTTTTGTATCTATTTTACTTTTTTAAAGCTAAAAACTCTAAAAAAAACCTTTTGGGTTATTGTCGATTTGGAGTTTTAAGTTCAAAATAATAAGTATATTTAAAAGTCGAAACTTAAGACAAAGCTAAATTTTAAAAAATATATATGAACTTGTAATGAGAAACTTTAATGGGAGAAATTATATATGAGAAAAATTGTCCACCTAATGAACATAAAAAACAAGATTTTTTTTAGTTTCATGTAAAAATGATTGGATACTGGATTTTATTAAACACCATGTATGTGTAAGATAGTTGGAGAAGTTATTAATATGATTACAGTGTCCATGATGATGAGGAAGAGCCTTATCCCAACCGCGTGTAGACGAACAATGGCTACTATTGAGAAAGGAAGTGAGAGGACTAGGTAGCCACTGACAAATGACATTCCAATGAGGAAAAACCTGCAAATTTAATCGCAACACCACTAGTCGGAAACTGTCATGCAAAACTCTTAGGCCGTTTGAGAACTTAGTTAAGACTAAGGGTTTGAATTAAAGTTTTTATAAGAGAAAATACCATAACAAAGTTGGTCTGAACTGTGATTTGATAATATGTGTATACAAAATGACATATATGTGACAATTTCATATAGAGAAGAGAATGAAAAGTTTGTGACGTACTGGAAGGTTGGCATGTCATCATAGCTGGCTTCAAACTGGAAGAACTGAGTGAAGATAGGGAGACTCTCATCACTAGTCCCCATGGTGGCTGCAGCAGCAAGAGCAGACGCAATGGCGCCGAGCCTCAGGACGAAGTCGATTATATCGCACTTCCCTTGTTCCATCGTCTCTTTTCCGGGTGGGGGACGGCCAAAATGGCTGCTTTTCCTTTCGTGGCGGCGCTGCTTGGCTCGGCGACGTCATTGCTGGTCGAATCGCTCCTCATTTTCGTCTGAGAAAAGAAAAGGATCGTTTTTGAGGCTTAAAAGATTGTGAATTAGAGTGCTTGATTTTTTGACTTGAGAACTCAGAGAATGCATGGGAAGAGATAAATCGTATGAATATAGGCCTTATATTAGAGGACCTGAGATGGCTTTGGTTAAAGAAGGATATTTGAACAATGTCAAACCAGTTGATGTGAGTTGTTGCCGTATGTATTCCCATTTTGCTTGGAGTCACTTTGTTGGGGAAGAGAGGGAGAGAGGGAGGGAGAGAGGAGAGATATTGGGACAAAGCAGATGGATTAAGTCAACCTAATTACACCAACTGCTCAAAGTTTTTTTTGTCAAAGATCCGATGGATGGGAAGTCCTTAATCACGCTTGATGTGGCAGATCAAACGGTTGTGAGGGGTTAAATGGAGTTGATTACTTTGATATCGCACTTTTAAGAGTTTGACTTGCTGTAAAGGATGATGAAGTGCATTAGAAAAGTTCATGATTTTAATTTAAAAAAAAAAAAAAAAAAACTCAACATGATATGAGCTATGGCATAGAACTTTATTCTCTTAATTAGTCAACTAAAACACGTAGCTAATCCAACAATGCAAATAGCATGGATAAAATTGTTCCGTTTTAAAGCACATATTAAAGGCTTATTTGGATAACTTGTGTTTTTACTTTTAAAAAATAGAAGAAGAAAAACATAAACTGAGACTTTTTTATTAATGTTTGGATAGTACACTAGCTTTTAAACATGTGTGATTACATAAGCTAAAAGCTCGTGTTGTTACAAAAAGTAATGTAATATAAAGATATAGATGGAATTTGAAATTTGTTATTCACAAATATAATATTACAAAAGGAAATCAAAACACTCTGCATAAGACCAAACAAGTGACTTGTTCTAAAACCGTTTATAAAAACCAAGAGTATAAATAACTTATCCACCCAAATAGGTCCAAAAGCAATTTTCGGACTCAATAAACCAAAAGTGGCCTAAATGTTGCAACAATGAGAGAGAGGGGGAGGGAGAAACAAAACAATACATTGCAAGGTCGTGCATAGGTGGCATTAATTTGGTGTCGTTCCTTGATTCATTCTTCTTTATTTCTTTACCTCTTTCAAATCTTCGTTTTTAAAATGAGAGAAGACAATTAGCTATTCCCTAAAGAAGTCCTTAATTCGATTATGCGTATTTATGAATCTGATTCTAGTATGGCAGGAAACTTCTCAAACAAATCAGGCTTCCTATAGCGCCAATGCAAGAACGTATAGCAATTTCGAGGGGCGGTGACAGAACTCTGTTTTTTCATTGATTTATAAAAGAAACAAATAATCCATCTGGGAATTTAATTTGAGCCAAAAAAAATTTGATTCAAACTAATTTTGCTACAAATTCTCCCTCACAAAATTTAAATTATTGTAGTATTTAGGTTCGAACAGACTTCCCAAACATCCTCGTGTCTCAAACCACTGTACAATTTTCCAAGTATATAATGGCCGTTATGCTCGTGTTTTGCTCTTATTCTCCAAAACAATACAACGAACCCTTTATATAGTGTCAAAAGACATTGAAGAACTTAAGAGGGAAAAAAAAGCAAAAGAGAAGATTTAACATCTTACGAAAAAATGGGACAAAACTGCGTCAACTACTTCACCTAGCACTGCATTGAGTGTATAAAAAAAAAAAGTTCAGCCACTAAGTATACTCCACCCACGCTCAGCAAGTGCTGAATTTACACGAAGAGCGGCTTCTGCGGTGTCGTTAAGTGGAGGATAGCTCCAGCTCTTGGACATCTGCAAACACGATTAGTGTAAAGGAATTGTGGTAAAGTTTGTTTAACAATGAAAGACAAAGCAATAGCAACCATAGCAAGGTTCTATCCTCGAAGCTTCCTATTTGAACAAACTAGAGCTGAATTACAAGTTTACAACTAACCATTCTGAGCCTCCTATGACCAGAAGAATACTTGCCAAGATACTTATAATTGAAGTAGTTCTGCCAAATGTATCAGGCCTCAACAGAGATGCTTAAGATCCCTTTTCTAATTTATAACGAAAGAAAGATATGTAGGACTGTTAGAGTACACGACTCCTCTGGTCATGATTAGCAAAAGGCTATTTAGAGGTTTATTCCTATTTCCTACACACATAGCTGTGGAAAGTCTAGATGCTATTAGCCCACTACTAAGCTGTGTATTTCTGTGATTTCTGATAGTCAATTGTTGAGTCTTTTGTGTATACCAGAAAATTGTTGGGAGCACTGCCAGTGCAAAGTACCACAACTAACAGAAAGTGTGTTCCATGTTCATGATCCAATTTCTTTTAGTGTGTGGTGCTAGGCACAAATGATGCCCCCCTAGCATTGCTCGTGTGTATAGTCAATAGACATTGTAATGAATAGTTTTGAGGCAATACAATACAATTTCTCAATCATCTACTTTTCTCAGTTTCCATAACTAGGTCTAACTTTTTTTCATGACAAAAGACACTACAGTTTCAGTTTCATAAATGAGCCTCTTGTATATCATCAAATAAGATAACTAGCTGACTTACGTCTTCTTCACCAGTAAATGGTCGAGCCACTCCACGTTCCTGTAGAGACTTCTGGAAGTCTGCAAACTTCCATGTACACCGTTCAGCACCAATTACGTAGACAGGCTTTCTGAGCCAAATCATCAATGCACGAAAGCACATTAACCTCTTGACCAAAAAACATAATTTTAGCAAACAATTGTCTGTTATTTGATATAGACATCATACTTGTGACATACCCAGTATTGCAAGCCTCGTTTAACATACTAACTGAGTCAGCCGTGATAAGAAAAGCATCGGCCCAAGCGAGAAGCTTCAAGTGGGGATTTGCACCTAATCAGTAATACAGAAGATGCATTATACTTCTCTCTTTGTTTATGAGTGTTTATCTATGCACACAAACAATAGAAATGCCAGCATACCTGCATCCCCTCTAAGAATATGACATTTGAGTACCTTCACCATCCCATATGTACACTTTTGGAATTGCACTTAATTCTCTCGATAAAAGTTTGGACAGCTGTTGACAATCACACCCAAGAAACATGAGTCCCAAATCAAGTAACAAGACTTTTAGAGGAACCATGAAGAGCATTTGAACCTTCTCGGGAGTTCTTCTGGAGAATGATATTCTCACACTTCCACAGCTCCAAAGAACATTTTGTAGCATAGATGCTAACTGCTTAGCAAGATCCATGCCATACCAACAGTGGCCTAGTAAGAGAACAATGAACGTTGGATAAGGATTAGATCAATATTCAGTAAAAAAGATACGAGATGAGGCACCTATTACAAACTGAAGATAAAAAGAAGTTTAGCATGCAAATTCAAATGAAAGACTCTTGTGCACATAATTAATGATGGTGGCGTTGCGAAGTAAATTCAAAACCAACTAGGACCTTGTTCCATTCAATATTAGTTAACACGTTATAATTCTGATTGGTAAATTCTCATCAAACATACTAATACTCGAATGTTTAAGAACAAAAGTACATTCCAATAAGATTCACCGCTAGGAAATAAATAATAATAAATTTGCATATATGTACTAATTACTTGAAGGGCCTCCGATGTTAACCACAAGCAAAGGTTTGGGAAGGGGTGCCAACTCATCATGCCAGGCAGAAGCAGCACTCCTAAGTGCCACAGAGTCAGCTTGATGAAGAGCTCCAACAATGAGAATCTGAAACCCATAATCCACAAACATATAAGGTATATACACAGTTGCGAGGGATATAGGAGTAAGCCGAAACTAATGTTGTCTAATGAGTAGTTCGTTCATGCAAAGTATCATTGTACTCAAGATACCGACCACATTTCTACCAGGGGGTTCACGTGGAGTAATCCACCTCCGCAAAAACCAAGGAATTTGCTTCCATCCATCAGGTTTCGACAGGTAATAATCATGGCGAGGAGTTATAACCAAATCAAATCTATTCAGTTGTGACCTGGGATGTTGAATCTGAAAGATGTTATCGAACAGAAAATAACTGATCTCAGATATCCCAGTACTTGCACTATGCCAATAACATCTAATCACCTCAGTAAACTAGGAACAAACATTTGAACACAAGGTTTATAAAAGCGCCTCAGGCGGGGCGAAGCACTCAAAAAAGCACCTCAGAACCTACGCCCTGCAGGTCAAGGGATGAGGAGTACGCCTTTGAACTGCTCCTCTTGAGCCAAAAATAAACAAATAATAATTGTTCACTAATGGAGAAAGCAATCCATCAGATGACTATACTAGCAACTGAAAAACAAGAGTATATATTGAAAAAAAATAAATAAATAAAAGCATCCCAATATGCTCTTTTAGTAAAGCAAACAGTAGAGAAAAAATTAAGGTTGACATTCTCCATAAAGCACCTATTTGGCAGACTAACAAAGGGCCAAAGCGTAAAAAACCGAGACGTGGAAAGGAAACAAAGATATCAGTCCTACGACGCAGTCTAAAAGCACAAACGAATAAACTCTTCAAAGAAAAAAGAAAAAAGTTACAAATCCAAGAGGAAAACTCGAAAGTTGAAATTTAACCTGCACAACAAATACATTTTCTAGAGCTAAACGCTTTATGGAGCTCGAAACAGATCTCTAAAAAATTACAAAATTCTCATTCATTGAAAAAAAAAAAAAAGAACAAAACTTCAGAATCTAACCATTGATTAGACATACTTCTCAAAAGTTTCACGAGCCATATTTGCAATCCGCTTTGCATCAGTTTCCAAAATATCTGATAAGCCTGCTCTATAAGCAATATTTAATTCTTCAAAATTCAAGCATAAACCCTAAAAAAGAATAATTTGAAATTAGTGATGAAATTTAGTACCATTTTTGGCGGCTGAAGAGGGAAAAACTTTCTTCTGTTTAGCTGGAATTTGAATTCAGGAGAAGAAGAACTCCAGTTTCTTGTGCACAGAAACCGGAAGCCAGTGAAGCCACTCGTTGATTCCTCCTCTTGACCTTCTTACCCACTGCCAAAAAAAAAAAAACAAAAACCTTCATCTAAACCCTAGTTCATACGAGCTTATATTCATCTTCTAGGGTTTAGAATTCTCGGAAAGAAAAGAGAAGAAAATTTGAAAATGGAAAGACTCACGTAAAGCGATTGCCGACCTGAGAAGCCGAGAGCGCGAACCAGACCGATGCACTGATTCTCGGCGCCGGCGACACCGTTCCCGATGACGACCGGGCGTGTGATCACCCGACCAAAAAGAACTTCGGCCATAGGGCCGAGATTCCGAGCGGGGGTTCAGGAAGCCTAATCGGTCTCATGTAAATCGTCATGAAGGTACAGCTTAAGAAACCTGAACTGCGTTCCAGAGGATCTGATTCGATGCGTTGTTTCCCATTTTTTTGGAGAATTTGGAGGGAGAAAATGATAACGAGAAATAGTTATTGGGCTTGAGTAGAATCCTTCAGACCCATTTGAATTGGCCCAAAGTTTCAAGCCCATCAGAAGCCCTCCAATTCTAAAAGAAAGGTAAATTGCATTCGTCCTAAATTTCTTTACCTTACTATTTTTAATCTCTAGATTTTTCAGCTTTTAGCCAATGTATGGACAACTTTTGGGATTCAAAATGCTAAAATTTAAAAATCTTTGGGTTACTTTTCAATTAATAAAAAGTTTAGGGTGCATTTTTTATTAAAATATTGGACAATTTTTTACAAACTTATTCTTTATAACCACCGAAAATTGTGATATAGTGGTGAGAATGCTTTTATTAGGTCTCCTCTAAATTTCTAACCAGAGATCGAAACTCTATATCCTCAAGCATAGGGAGATGCCTTGGTCTACTCCTTATGATCCTCGGGATTACTAATATGCCAAAAAGGATTAGAGCAAAAAAATGCACCACTTGATTCTTTTTTTCTTAAGAAAGAAAAACCTATCTGATAAAACTCATTCTTACAAAACCTAATTGTAAAGGAAGGAAACCCAAAGGCACATAAACCAACTAGTTATTTTATAATTGTTTCATATGAAATTTTTAGTATCTAACATAATTGCTCTCCATTAATTGATGTTTGTTAATTATTGTACCATAATTAACTCACAATAAATTTTAAAATTTAAGATCCTATTTATCAAAATGTAGAAGTTCCGAGTCCAAATTTTAAAACACTAAAATTTAAGGGGTACCAACGTAATTAATCCTTAAAAGAAAAGAAAATCTATTCAGTTTCTTTGTTGGCAAACAGAACCTTGACTCTTCTTCATCTTCTCCTCCTCCTCCGCGCAGAAGATGTGGGCGAGTGCAGAAGGAGGCGCGCCGGAGGTGACTCTGGAGACTTCCATGGGAGCTTTCACCGTTGAGGTACTTTCCTTTTTTAAAAATTTCAGCTTTTTTCTTTTCCTTTCACAGTTTGGTTCCCGAGGAAAAAAAAAAAAAAAAAGGAGCCATTAGAAAATGCCGCTCTGCTCAATAAACTTTTGCTTAGGTCTTCTAAATTGAAAAACTTGATGTGTTTGTGAATACATTTTAATGTAACATTTATAATTTTTTGGGTTTGCATAGTTGTATTACAAGCACGCACCGAGAACTTCTAGAAACTTCATTGAGCTCTCTCGGAGAGGCTACTACAACAATGTCAAATTCCACCGAATTATCAAGGTTTCTCTTTCTCTTTCAGTTTTTCTCTAATAATTTAGCAGAGATATTGTTATTGAGAAAATATATAATATTAGAAGGACTCTACGAGAGCAGTTGAAACTGATAATATCGATTTGAAAATAATAACATGCAAAAGTTTTTTCACTGTAGTAATTTTTTTGCTTTTTATTGCAGTTATACTGAAAGCTTTTACTGTTTGTTGATTCTAACTGAGATGTCAAATAAAGGCTTAGTGTTCTGTTGGTTTCCTTGGATTTAGGATTTTATAGTGCAAGGAGGGGATCCCACAGGAACAGGAAGAGGTGGAGAATCCATCTATGGGTAATGTCTTTACTACTGTTGTACTTCTTTCTCAATTATCAGTTCCAAAACTGTTCTTTTTTTTTTTTTTTTTTTTTGTTGAATACCAAAAATAGGGAATTGCGTAAATTATGATTTCTTTCCTCTGTGTTCTGATAATCACATTGGTATACCTGCAGTTTAAAAAGCGCGTGTGACTAAAAGAAATCATTTTTCTTCTCTTGTTTGAGTTTTTTTATTTATGGGTTTTTGTTAAGTCTTGGTTTTGTTGCTTCATTTCTGCAGTTCAAAGTTTGAAGATGAGATAAAACCAGAGCTGAAGCATACTGGAGCTGGGATTTTATCCATGGCTAATGCTGGCCCGAATACTAATGGAAGCCAGTTTTTTATTACCCTCGCGCCTTGCCCATCACTCGATGGTAATCTGACTCTAACTAGTTACTTTAGGGTTTCCTTTTTGTGAAATTGTTTGGATGATTGATGGAAGCATGTGTTGCTATTGCTTATATATAGTTGGTGCCACATGCTTCTTTTTTAGGCTTTTTGCTCTCTGCGAATGAATATTGATTTAGAGATAGAAACTTTGAGACGTTTCTTGTGCCAATGGCCGAATTGAACCAATGAGGATGACTGGATGAGTAGGTATTTGGAGGTGAACATTTAAGAGTGTTTCTTGAAATCATATGTTTACATGATATGCTAGTTCTTGTGTGGACATGTTAGTCCACTTAGTTGAAACTTGAATGGAACTAAAACATTTTCGCTCACACAGGGTTTTGGGCTTGGCGTAGGAGGTTGAATACTTTGGTGAACACACTTTTTGTCTACGTTTATTAAAAGCTGATGGCCGCTTAATTTATAGGAGAGAGTCAAACATCAATGAGAAGCCTCTAGCAGTTTTCAGCAGTGTAAAGTTTTTGCAGTGGAAAAAAGAAAAGCGTCAAAAGTAATATATTTAAGCTGGGAAGGAACCATACAATTTGATTAATGCTTAAAAGCTAATACCATTCATAACGTCTAAATAGACATGACACTCATCAGGAGAGAATTACGCCTCCTGAGAGTAAGTAGCCAACGCTCACTGCGAGTGTTCAACTATTTTAGTTTTGTTTCTTTAGTGGCTGCTAATCAAATTTCTGTTAGTGAATGAGTTATCAAGTGAATAAAAAGTTTAGTTCTCTTTACTCTTCTAGTTAATCTTGTTCAAATGCCAGCATGTATTGTACCACAAAGGTGTCATGTGCTAATAACGCTTTATTCGACGTTTGTGTCATCCAGGAAAGCACACAATATTTGGAAGAGTATGTGGAGGGATGGAAATCATCAAAAGACTTGGAAGCGTCCAGACTGATAATAATGATAGGTATGTCTTCAGTCAGATGTATTACTGATGGGGCTTGATTCATAACAAGTTGGACTTGCCATTTGCAAATCTCTCATGTGATTGTTTTAGGTTATTATAGACCTTTTGTTTTTTGTGTAAAAAGTTGAAAAAAAAAATTTCATACTTGTTGGAACCATCGAAGAGATCCAGAGTTCAAGAACCCCACTTAGCTGCTTTTGGTGCGGTCACCTGGACAGTACCAAAAAACCAGAGCTTCAGAATCTGAAATTTTGAAATAGTCAGTATGTAGCTTCTGGTCTGCTTCCTCCCAGAGAATCAATTGTTGGACAAGACATTATAAATATGTTTCTGCCCCGTAGCAAGAATCCAATGTTGTCATTCACCTTTAAATTTGCATCATCATATTTGGTAGTAGCGTACGTTTGGCAACGCAGTTAGAACCAATTTACTATAACATGTGAGAGCATTACACTGTAGCTTACTTTTGCTTTACACTGTAGCATGTAAGAGCTTTACACTATAGCAATTGGAACGACGTTGCAAACGCAATGTTATTGAATGGCTTTTTGGTATTGCATGTTTCCTCATCTATCTGGATCCTGGTTTATAGTGTAGAAAAGCTTTAAGAAGTAACACTTTTAAGTGTTTTGGTCTCAATTAATTGTTCCTTTTTTTTTTTTTCCTTTCAGACCCATTCATGAAGTAAAGATTCTAAGGACGTCCGTCAAAGATTAGAGACCCGTAGCTGCTCACAGCACTATGAATCTGTTTCCTTGTGTAGTCAAGCACTTGTTTTTAGTTTCTTGGACGATTTAGCCAAAGAAAAGTGTAATGATTATCCCTGTATCTGGGAATATGCTTAAAAGAACTTATAAGCTGGGAAGTGTGGACGGAGATGTTTATATGGATCATTCTGCGATTATACGTTTAAAAGTTTGCCGGCAGTTTCTTTTCATGTTTTCTTTGAAGAACATGATTTGGAGCGAGTCTTTGAGCATTACTTTTACGTTACTATATCCAAGCCAAAAAGTAAATTGGATAAATTCAAAGAATGTCTCCTAAACTATGTCATTTGCGTCACCATATTTCTTCAAACTTTGAAGTGAACATATTATGCTTAGTTACGACGTTAAAAAGATAGACTCGCAAGTTTTTTTAACCACTAGCAAACCCAATTGTGTTAAAGATTGGTTCTCCAGTTTTCATTTCCTCATTTCTTGCTTTTGAGTGAAGGTGAGATTATAACTTTTTTCAAATTAAACGAAAACTTAACAATTCCATTCGAAAGGAAAGCCAATATATTTGTCGGACTGGAGAGTGAATCTAAAAAAAATATCAGGATTAGAAGGCACAACATTTCAAAGTTCAGACGTATGTTAGACACATGGGACGTTAACAGGGAAATTCCTTTAAAATTTATCCAAATAATAATAAAGAGGTGGGCTCGGTTGTCCTCCGGTAAAATAATCATTAGAAAAAAACCTAGATCATTTAAGGGACGTTTATATATGAAAATTTATCCAAATAATAATGAAAAGTTAGGCTCTGTAGGTAATTTAAAAAAAAAATAAAAAAAAAAAAAAAAAAAAACTTAGACCATTTAAAGGACGTTTATATATGACATAAAAAACAGAGTAGGAAACACCTTAGCTTTTTGCACAGATGGTGTTGACTTGACTCAAGTAGCAGTGAAGAGAGCAAATATATCCTCAAGAACCACTATCATCAAAGAAACGACAACATTAAAGGGGCAACGTCAACCATTCACAAACGACAACAACTAAACACGCAACGCAGAAGATTTCCACAAATAATGCCTTTCCACCAAAAATAAAATGCAGCCTTTAAAGAAATAAATTTCACCTAATGATTTACAAATAACAATCCTAGAGTCCAGTAAAAATCAGAAAATATTAACTTGTAGCTTCTGAGTATTTTTCCAATCCTCTTTTCTTAATTCTTTCTCATGCAACCAGAGATCAGACTGACCCCTTGTCAGCCCTGTTTACTCAAGAGAATGCTACCTTAGGCTGGGAAATTGACCGTTGCAGCCATATATCAACCGGCTTCAATTGCAGCAGAAGCAGCCAAGTTCAAGGTACTTGAGGAGTTTTCCGCAACCCAACAAGATCACTACAAGTCCAAACCAAGAATCGCTTACTTGGTAAAATAATCTTTTCCTGGAAGAGTTTCGGTCAGCTTGCTTTAAGATTTGATGTGGACTGAAATCCATTCTCTTCACAACCAGACGGAAGCGTTGAGGGTGGAACAACATTAAACCCGTTACTCTTAATAGGACTGGGAGGGCCTTCTTTCGAGATTTTTGTGATTGGTTCATTGGCAACCCCCTGTTGTTCTAGCATTTTCAAGTGCCTTGAAGATGGTGCATCGCCTTTACAGTACCTGCGCCACATGTCACGGTATGTAGACTCCAGGCCACGAGCGAAGTTCGGTCCATCACACACAGGGGACTTGGCCATAAGGTCTCGGAGACTCATCCTCAAACTTGTTAGTGCTGTAACATCAGAAGCCAACTGCAGTGCCAACTGTACATACTCGTCCTCGTTTTTGGCAATCAAATGTTCCAACCCTGCAGTATATAAAGATCACGACATCAGATGTGTAACTTCTAGAGAAATAATATCTACATTCTACGGAAGTTAAAAATAAAAATTAAAAAAAAAAAAGGAAGCAAACAAAGAAAGAATGAAGGGCCAAGCCTAGCAACAGCAAGTGTCAAAAAATCCAGTTCTTCTTCTACTATGGTGGACCAACTTGCAGAAGAGGGACTGATTCCGGAGAACAAGAACAATTTTGCACATGGATCAGATATCTTTATCCTACCATAGCTTGGCGGAAAAGAGAACGAAACTATGGGAAACGATCAAAGGCGTTATAACCTTACAAATTATTGCCCCTTTGGCCCTAAATATTGGACGTTACAAACAAAAAACATGCTTGCATGAATATCAAGTCATAACTGCGCTAATAAAAAATCCGTAGACAGTTGACAAGGCGGATCGGAAAGCTTCTCACCAACTTTGCTGAGAAGACTCACGCCAACATTATGAGCATGTACTGAACCCGCCATAGTAACACATGGGACTCCCATGTATAAAGATTCACACGTTGTAGTTGTTCCAGCATATGGAAAAGTATCCAAGCTATTTACAAAAAAGCAAACATAAAGGCCATGAGAGATAACATTGGTTTATTACATAGCAACCCCTGCCAGATTTTCCTCGACAATAAGACGTAAATACTAAAACAATGCAGCTAGCTAGCTTATTAGTGCAAGAAATACAATTCAAATTTTACCTTATGTCCATAAGAGAATAGGCTTGCATATGATCATGGTTAAGTAAAATTAGAGGCAGAAGATCAACACGTAGTGGTTCCAAACCCAGCTGCTCCAATGTCGAAATAAATCTCTGCCTCACGCTATCGCAACAAAAGGGCTTACATTTCACCACGAGGCGAGAATTTGGAACTGCACACAGAATCCTTGCCCAAACTTGCAACACTTTAGGTGTAATCTAATAGAGGCAAGGGAAAAAGCGATTAAATAAAAAATGATCTGATACTCATCGCTTTGCTTCAGTAATCTTTAACGATAGGCAACATAAAAGTGGAAAAACAACCCATCCAATACCTTCGCTAGGTTATTAAAGCTACCAAATGTAATGAATCCATTGGAAAGAGCAGGAGTAGGAGATACAGAACCAGCCTCAGGGGAGGGTGTATAACAAAGGAAGCATTCCGGTAATCGAACCAACTCCTCCACATGCCTGTCATTTAACAAGAGTCCATCTCTAATCTTTCTCTAGGCCATAATTTGGCTCAAATGAAAATAATTTTAAAAAATACTTACTTTTGTTTTGTATCAGGAGGATCGGCTAGTGAATCAGTAATCCTATAATCAATTGTTGGCAAGCCAGTAGTGTTCGGGTAACCAATCCAAGTAACCTGTTGATGCAGAATAATATTAGAATATTTATTTAGTTTTCATTTGAACGATTTATGCTATTTTAAAAATAGGGTCAATTTCCCATTACAGAGTTCTGTAATTTGTTTCGATTCTGTTCCCTTATTTGTTATTTGGTTTGGCTATAAGAATGATAGTTTGTAATTATAATTCGGGGAATATTTATGAATATGTTGGTTTTCCGTTTTCCTCTCGAGTTCTTGTTCCCTCTCTAAAATTCTCTGTTTCTCTCCTTTGGCTCTATTTCTATCTCTCTAGTGGTTCTATTCCTCTTCTTGGTTCTAATCTTCTACCTCTACTCTATCTCTTCTAAGTTCTATCTTGGCAAAAATATTCCTTTAAAAATTTACAATCCAAAATACAAGTCGTACATACTTTCATATCATGGCTTCATCATGTAGAACTGATTACACACACACACACTTTGTGCTTTCCAGAGTATGGTAATAAATCAAAAATTTAACATCCAGGGGTCAGAGTATGCAAAATAACATCATTCCAGAAGATCACAAGAACAAAAATATCATTTGAGAAGTCTTTTTACCCTTTGTTTTGGAGGGGGGAAAGAGATTAAAGATGTGTAAGTGTGTGTGTATATTGAGAGCATTTAAGAAAATAACACGTGCATTCACAATGTCTTTGACGATACCTGAACAGGTGCAGGCCGGCATGCCATTGTTCCCAACTTATTGTTGGCTGTATGACCGGTAAGTTCAACCAAGATATCTATTTTATCTTCTCTAACCATGCTTGCAACCTTTTTCTCATCAACCCCATAGATATCTCTCCAAATTCCGCCCTTCTTTAAGACTTTGTCTCTAAACCTAATAGTTTTTGCATCGCCCTGCAGCATCATTATGATATTCAATTCTAGGTACACAATAATAACCACGAAATCGTTAGTGTGACCTTATAATATGCATGTTGTCAAGGTAATGTCGCATAAAATGAAGAAGAAAGGCCCATTTACTGAAAAACAAGCAACTTTGTATGGATACCGCAAACGGCAGATATGCTTTTTTCTGGAAGGATAATGCCACAATGGCTAAGGGCATTAATCAGAACCAAGGTTGACGACAGTGGTAAGAATGTTTAAGTTGTCAATTACAATGGTAGAAACGTATATTTTCATGCCATTACCAAACACAGGAAAAAGTGGAGCGGGAAAAAAAAATGCAAATGCATAGGAGTATGGGTGGCAAAATAGACAATTAATATACCCAAGATAATTAATACCTTCACAACTGCTGAATACACCACCACCTTGTAGTTTGCATAGTCATGGTGTGCGAGGGGAGCTTCTATGAAATATGATACAGAATGAGTAAAATAATCAGGAGAAATATATCCAATCACAAGGGGCCGCTCTGGATCCTTGGGGTTGTCCCATGAAGCATATTGTTGATATAACCTCATAAAGCGCCTGCCCCAATCCCTGCAAGATAATTTTCAAAGACAAACAGTTCAAACTTCCGCTCACTGTTTAATAGTACTATCGTGCTACCTGCCACCTTAAACTCCCAAAAGAAATATAGAAACTTCCTATCATGTCTTTAATCAGCTGTGATTCAGAAATACATCTAGGGATATAAATCCCAAAAGTAGAGAAAGAGAACTTATGAAACGTATGGCCTAAAATATTGGCTCAGTTTTATGACCTATTACATTTGTGGAGTGGACAATATCATCTATTGTATACCTTAAGCCATACAGCACACGAATACGGATAATGTAGTGGTCGGGGAATTAATTAAAAAGCGATTCAACATAAAAGGAACTTGGTTAAAAACCTGTGAGCCTCATAAAGTTTATCATCATTTCCTTCATTTATATAGTTTAGAGCGAGCAATCGATTCTGCACGAAACAAATATAAGGTCAACAAAATACAAGTAGGGATGGAGAAGCAAAACAGAAAATAACTGCTTTCAAGCAAAAAATAATAACAATAAAGAGGGGCGGTGGGGGGGTTGTGTTGGGTAACCAACAGACAGACAAACAAACTGTAGTTGGAATTCAGACATCAAAAAATTGACATTAAAGTTTTATCCATCTAGTTTATATAACATTCCGTGCAACTTAAACCAAATCCTCAACAAATTGTATCAACACAAACCAACACAGTAAACATCCTGCCTGCTCTCCACATCAGGTCCCAGCCAACCGACCGGAATACAATCACTCAATGTTTTCCAGGAAAGAAGAAAGCGTGAAATGTAGAACCACAAATTATAGGATTATAAAGACTTGAGCTAATATGATGTACATCAACACAAGCAACAATACCTGGCCTGCATTCCGAGAATCTGGATCAATGTTGAGACAACGTTCATAAGCATCAACAGCTAGAGAAATGTTGCCTGCATCTCTGTAGAGAACACCTACACCAAAGAGTAAAAACCGTGAATTAAACAGCGTTCAGAAAGTGGGGGAAAATGGAGGGACAAATCTGAAATAGACAGCAAAACTAGACTACTAATGAATTCTAGAAGTTAAAAGATACTAAGAATCAATGCAAAGACTGAAAACTCTAATAAATCTGCAATACTAGTTACTAGTTACCAGTTACCACAACCTCAATAAAAAGGACTTTTACGACCAACCAAAAGTTACTGAAGTCCAAAAGATTGCACAACATTGTCGAGTGAGTACTGTAGCAGGGTAAAATATAAAAATTCAAAGAAAGCAAGAAAAAGACAAGAGACCCAAGTTATTATATGCTTCTGCGTATGATGGATTTGCAATAATGGCTTTCTCAATCATGCTTGCTGCAGCATCCATTTTCCCCTGTCGATAGCAACAAGGTTAGTTAGTGGGTGTAAGTCAATTGGTAATCTAGAGTAGATCATCAGGGGGCTCGTACACAACCTGAACAGTGTAAACCACACCAAGATTGTTCAATGACTGTGAGAAATTTGGCTTGATTGACAGAGCCATCTGCAACAAAAATGATAACTTGTCATGCACTCTAAATCAATAGGGTGCAAAAAAATAAAAATTTTGATAAGTTTAAAAAATTGCCTGATAGCACTCCACTGCTTTGTCAAGATTGTCTCTGTCTTTGTATATCACTCCTAAATTATTACACGCCTCCACACAATGGGGATTAAAGTGGAAAGCAAGCTCATAGAATACAATAGCCTGCATAAATAGAAGTTGATTACACATTTTTTTGTTTGATGACTTAATGAACTTGACAATCAGAGTAAGGCAACCACATTAAGAGAGTTCGCTAAATTCCTTACCATGTCAAACTTAAGCATTTCACCATAAGCAACTCCAAGATTATACATCGCATCAGCATAGTGCCAATTATAGTACAGAGCCTTTTTGTAGTATGCTATACCTTGATTAATGTCTCCCTCCAATTTAACCTGAACATATATAACTAAATCCAAACTCAGATATACAACGGAAGACTAGTTTCTTCCGCTGAAAGCAGAACAATTTCTGTTGAAGGGATAGGCTGATAAAACATATCACTCAAAAACGATGACAAGCAAATTGCAGAGATCGTTGGACAAATTCCAGGGAAGAAAAGCATTTTCAGCGGCCATAACACAAGAGTCATGACTGTCCTCCTCGGATATGATTCATGAATGCCCAACTTTTGCTGGGAAATTTTTTAAGTTTTCTTGTTAATTGAATTTTTCACGTAAGTTCTGCTTTACTTAATGCAAATTTCAGGAACACCAGGGATGCCATGTTCCTTGGCACAAATAACAAAAAGCAGAACTTCCAGCCAGTTTAAATTTTAGCAGATAACAGGACAAAAATGGTTGTACCAAATTCAGATAAGATGGTGTGATCTACAAAACAATATAAAGGATGAAACATTACCTTTGTTCCCAAGTCTGTCAAGGCTATAGCCATGTTATTCTTTGCAATCTCAAAGTTTGGTGAGACAGCCAAACACCTGGCAGGGCCAAGAAAAAGCAAGCACCATCATACACATGACCCCCACTTAAATCAAGGAGGAAAGCAAACAGAAAATGGCAGGTTTATATACTGCCAGCCTACCTCTCATAACAAGCAATTGCAGTCTCCAACTCACCACGATTCTTATAAATGACACCCATGTTGCAATATGCTTCAGCATACATAGGCCTCACAGATGCAGCCTTCTCATAGTAACTAAGAGCCACTTCGTATTGCATCATCTCAGAGTAGACAACACCAAGGTTGTAATATGCGGGCTGCAATAATAATGTATTTCCAACATTTAGGAATATAAATAGAAGGCAAAAAAAAATTACAAAGAAGAAAGAATGTGGAAAGAAGTTTGCAATTACTGCATAAAGCGGATCAATTTTTAAAGCTTCAAAATATTTCTGAATCCCCTCCTGAGTATTGCCAGCAAGCTTTAAGCTGGTTCCAAGATCTGTTAATACAATGGCTAGGCATTCTGCAGCTGGTTTGTATGAAGGATCCGCTGTTAGAGCCTTCTGATACGACTGTTCCAAAGAAAAATTAATTCGCCAACTGTTTCAGACCATCTTTAACAACCAAGCAACTATATAGAACACATATGTATAACAAATTAATCATCTAAATCCAAATCCACTCTAAGCTTAGAGATGAAAACTGGATCAAGCTTACTATTTGGAATGAAATGGGAAAGCTGTAATTATGAAAACTTAAAATGCTTTACCCCAATACTAAGACAAACTTAAGAATCTTATATACTACAGAATTAAACTGTCTTTTCTTGTGGCTAAATTAAAGTACGCTACTAGAATGTCAAGATAATTCTGCAAAATAACTTTGCACCATGAATGGCAACAAAACAAGTCAGCCCTTTTACCTCAGCAGCATCCACTAGGCGACCCTCATCTTTGTACAAAATACCACAGTGCGTGAGTGCACAGGCATTCTGGGGATCCAATTTGATGGCTTCGGCAAAACTGTCGAACGCAAGCCTTCCCAAGTTCTGCATCTGTAGGCATATCCCTTTTCCAATATGAGCTTCCACATTCCCAGCATCGTTCTCCAAGACATTCTCGTAAAGAGCAAGTGCGTCGACAAACTTGTTTCTTGACCGAAGAATGTTGGCATAAGACAGCGCATCTTTCCCTTCGAAACTCTTCTGGACCGTAGTGAGACCCATGACAGAGCCACTAATACTAGGAGAAGGCTGTGCACCTTTCAAGAACCCGTTTTCACCAATCGGGTCCCTCTCTCTCCCATTCCCGACATCCTTTTCCGTCCGTTCCATTCAGATACAGCCAAAAACACACCTTTCTGAACCAAAACCATTATGCATAAGCAACTTCAAAGTAAACATTTCTAATAAAAACCAATTTTTCCCTCTAAAAACTGTTAGAAAGTGTGTATTGTACCACATAAACAAACAACTAACTAAAATTAAAGGTTTTAAAATCACCATGGAGTATCGTAGGAAAACCTATGCCAAAACAAACCCACTTAAAAACAATGCCTTTACAGTTCTAAACACTCCAATAAACAAAAACCCTATATGACGCTCGACCACATTATTTACTCATTCGTGATTACAACTACGCCAAGAACCAACACGAAAGTAAAAATGTCGAAAACTCACAACCATTTGCCAAACAAACAAGATCAAATTCAGCAACAGAACAAACGAACAACCAGAGAAAAATAAAAATAAAAATAAAAATAAGAGAGAGAAGAAATTAGGGCTTTGAAAAACCTACACCCCAAGGTCGGCGAGCTCCTTCTCCTCCTCTTCCTTGCTGTGACTAAAACCTAAACAGAGCAACAGTACATAGCGAAGAAACAAAGGGAAGACTCAAAGGTCTTCACAACCCTCGGCGCAGAAAAAGAAAAATTCAAAAAAAATCTCTAGAGAGGAAGAGGGGAGAGAGCGAGAGTTGAAAACTTGAAATGTCTCGCCACTCCCTCTCTCTAGGACGCAGAGGTACGGTGCCTCCAAAAACCTACAGAGAGGAGAGAGAGAGAAACGGGAAGAGAGAGAAAGAAGGGGCTCCAATGGCGTCCGTCTCCGTCCGTTAATTACAACGTTTTGGGCATTTGACAGAGAAAAAGCTCTTTCTCTGTGTGAGTGAGTCTTTAAACCTTGTTCCTTTACCTTATTTGCTTAGGTACCACTGCCCTAAATTTGAGGCCCTTTTTCTTTCCCTTCTAAACTTCACCACTTCCACGGCCTTCAAATTTAAGGGTGGTTTCGTTCAAGAAAAAAAATTAGTAAAAATTGCACACTCTATTTATTTTTTAAAAAATAAATTAATATCTATTTTTATTATGTAAATATAACTTATATATCTTTTTTATAAAATTTTAGATATTTAAAATATTAAAATATCCTCTAACTAAATATTATCATGCATTTAAATTTTTATAACAAATTTTTTGATTTTTTGAATAGTTAAATTAGGAAAAAATATACACGTATATTTCTTATTTTAACATATTACATTAATGCATTATTATTATCACTTAAAGTCTTACAAAAATAAAATAAATATCATTGAGTATCATTATCATTACTTATCATTAACTTAATGATATAATAATTATATAACGTATAAGATACACAAAAAGACTTAATAAATACTATATCATTAATTTAATTACATATCACAAAAAAAGAAAATATCATTCACTTGAAACCTTAATAAATGAATGTCATTGCGTATCATTATCATTATATATCATTAACTTAATAATATATCAATTATATAACTAGTAAGACATATAAAAAGACTTAATAATACTGTGTCATTAATTTAATTACAATACCTTAATTTTAATTTGTCAGTAAAACTATATCATTAATTTAATTATAACACCCTAATTCCAATTTGTCCAAAAATCCAACTTGTCGATAAAAAAATTCCATCTTTTTAGGGAATCTTAAAATCGTTGTTTTAGATACCAGTTTAAATTTAAGCAACAAACACCCTAATTTTAGGGATTTTTTTTTAAAATATGATGATATTATAATCTGTTTGAAATCTTAAACAGATATTATAGTTATTCTAAAAAAATAAATTAAAACTAATAATATCATTATTATGGTTATTAATGTCTTTATACACATACATTGAAACATATAAAGAATATTCATAATTTACAGACATATTTTAATTCAACAAATAAAAAAAGGCCCACATGTCTAATTAACCCAAAAAATTAAAGGTGGTTGTCGGTAGATCAAACTTAAGTCAATAGAACATCTCCAAGGTAGAAAATATAAAACTTCATTTATCTTTTTAATGCCTCACAAAGCATGCCCCTCATCGAGAGATTTTATTAAATAAAAAAAAGATTAGTAGTGTTCTTACGCACTGGCCTAATGTTTTAAGGAAAATCCACTGAGGACTATTTGTTTGGTATATTGAGCTAATTTTTTGGACTTTAAATCTAAAGAATCCTTTGGACAAACTTTTGTTTCCCCAAAATTCGAATTAAAGGAATCCTTTGAATCTATGCTTCGTTTGGTAAGAAAGAAAGAAAATAGAGGAGAAGAGAAAACTATGAAGGAAAAATTTTGATTTTTTCCTTTACTTGTTTAGTATGTGAAGGTGAAAAAAAAATGATTTTATCTTCTTTTGTTTAGTATTGCAAGAAAAACCAAATTAATAAAAAAACTACTATTAATATAGTTGTCATTTTGCCCAAATATTATTTAGTTATTTATCTAATTTAGTACCCAAATTTTTTGTTGGAATTTTGATAGAAAAGAAGTACAAATTGATAACTTCACTTTCTTTGCATTGTTCTCAAACTTTTCTATCATAAAATCTATCCATATTTAAAGATATCAGTTTTGGTAGAATCCACATGCCATTTTTTCACCCATTTTTCCTTTCCATTCTATTTTTTTTTTCTACCAAACACCCCATCATATCAATTTCTATCCCAAAATCCTTCTAATGTTTTCTTTCCCTCCACTTTTCACTCATACCAATTAGAGCATAAATTTTTAGAGTTCTATTCCCTCTTAAATTCTTTGGACTCAAATCAGTTTGCTACAGTTTAATCTCAAATTCTCTCTCCTACATTTGTGGAAACAAAAACCATAACTTTTTTATTCGATATCCGATTGAGACGATTCTTCGTTCGTTCTTAATGAATAGATGAATAAATCAAAATCCATATGACATATTTTTTTAATATCATGAGCATTAAGATTTTGTTAGATTTGTTAATAAATTAAAAAAAAAAATCACTATCTATCCAAACACAAATTCTAATTTTATTCCCTATTAAGAGTAACACTTTTTTCAAATGTCAATTTGAACAGTAATTCAAATCACACAACTCAAATCAAAATAATTCAATTCATCACAATTCGAATCCATTTACTAAACAGACCTTAAGGTGAAACGGCAAAATAATTTGACTCATGCTTTGGCCCATTAGCAGTCAAGGGCCTAAGTCTGTTTGGTTCACGAGTTGGAAACATGGTAGTTTAAACCTTTTTTTTTTTTTTAAATGAGAAGTTTGAAAAAATAGGTTCAAAATCTCAAAAACACATGGTGGTATTTTCGGACTTAATGGGGAATTTTAAATTTAAACTGTCAAATATAATTTGAAATAGATTTCACTTTTTCGTTGAAAAAGGCTAGTTCAAGAAGAAGTTTGGGTTCAAACCCTCCAACCAAACAAGCATTTTATGGTTTAAAATCTACACACCAAACAGCATATAATAGTCCTAATAGTAGGTGGCTTGGTCAAACCTACACCTTTAATATGAATATATAGGACTGACCACAAAAGGGAACAACATAGAGTTGAGCTCTTCACACTAAATAAAACACCAAATTTATGTTTGGTTGCTTTCATTTTATTGTATTGTATAAACTGTAATATATTGTGTTGTAATGTCATAATATAACATAGTGTTTAGTATGATAAAATATTTAGAAGTTAATTATCTAGTGAAATATTGAGGCATGCTTTTACATTGTATTGAATTATATTATTTATTTCCAAACCGATCCTGCCTCTAGCTCGATCTCGACCCCGATCTATACTCAATATGACCCCTACTACGGCACACCCCAACTTTGGTTTCGGATTAAAACCCCAACCCTTGTGTTGGATCAACCTAGACCCATGACATGCTTAACTAACCTTAACTATGATGACTCTAGCCTTAGCTCATGACATGCTTTGTAATGACCGAGAAAATTTTATTAATAAAATATAATATTTAATTAGGTTTAATTAATGAATTTACTTTTAAAAATGTGATTTTTGAAAAAGTTGTAATTTTTGTAAAAATTACGATGAAATATGAATGAACGGTATTGATTGCACGTTTTATGGCAAATATGATGCAATATTGGATATGGTAAAATACAGATTTTATAAGTTAAATTACTCAAAAATTTGTAAATAATATTCATAAAATGAATTTTATATCACAATTAATTATAAAATTGTGGTATAAACGAATGAATGATTAGAATGTAAATAGGACATAGAGGTTGTTCAAACCCTAACTTGGGGTAGAAAGGAGGCCGAAGCAGTATAAAAATACTGCTAAGTGAAAACGCAGATACGAAAAATGTCATGAATGGCCTCCAAAAGTGAACGAAAAATAAGTTAAATATTTTTATACAATCTAAGGATAAGAAATACACTGATTTGACCACGACAGTATAAGAAAAATACTACGAGACAAAAAATTACACTGTGTAAATTTTAGGCCCCACAAAGTGGACCATCCTTGGTTTGCTAATGGGCCACATGTCGTGAAAAGTGGCCCAATAGCATGTTGCCACCTAGAGATATACTCATGGGTTACCATGAGTCACCAAAAGGGATAAGGCTGCATTTATGGCAAAGTTATCACAAATTTTCATTTCTTTCTTCTTCCTACAAGTTCGACAGCCATGGCTAGACCCTTCAAAAAAATTTCTCAACCTCACACTTTACAAAAATAATCCCAAAACAAGTTTTAGAAGCAAGCTCAAGGATTTTCACAAGATTTAAGATAAAATCTCAAACTTTTTAACAAGTTTTCAAGGGATTTTTCATGGGTAGAAGGAAAAATATTAATCCATGGTATTTTTGCATGAAAAGGAACCTTAGAAGGGAGTTCAAAGGCATTTTGAAGGCTACAAACCAAAAGGGTGTTATTTTGGTAAGTTTTGGGTTTTAAAGTTTCAAAATTTTATGAATTTTGTTTTGATTTTTATTCTCTTAAAGCCATGTGAGTTCTTAGGCATATATTTGATGAAATTTCATATATATGTGATGAATGGCATGTTTAAGTTGTGAAATTTTCATTTATGGTGCAAAACAATAGTTTTTGTAACAAATGGTTTTTTTGTAAAGTTGAAGTTAGTCTTTGCAAAAATAAGGTTTTAGCATGAGGATGATTTGATTAAGGCATGAAACGGTTTCTGCAGGAGTAGATTTACAATTTTGGAATGAATTTTTACAAAAACGTCATAGGGACTAAATTAAAAGAAAAATTCATTTCTTAGCAGAATTGAAAAATGACCAAAAACACCCCTGTACAGTGAGATTTTGAGAAAAGTTAAAACATAAAAGTTGTAGATCTCGATGAAACTATAAAATAATACGAATGGTTTGTCAAAAAACTCAACCGTTTGTGAGTTTTTGATTTTTCAAGAATTTGTTAAAAGTAAAAAAGTGTTAAAATGGCAAAAACATCATGTTTCAAAATGATTTAAGGCATGGTACTTTAAGCAAAAATGTTTCTTATGAAAAATATGAAATTTTGGTTCAAAGAGAAAAATTTTAGGTCCGGGGGCAAAATTGTCAAAATTTTCAGTTTAGGGTTTAAATCGTAAAGTTTTATAAAAAGGAGGCATAAGTGTGAAGTAAAGAGATACGAGCCACTAGGACATTATTTTAAAGTTAATAAGTGGCTATTTTTGTTAAAATAACGTATCGAGCTCGAATAGATCAGTAGGGCCACGGAGGGCAAAATCGTCATTTTTGCCCGAATAACCCGAATCTCTCCGAAAGGTCTCGAATAAGAAAAGAAAATAATTAGAAAGATTTTTGCCTTTCATAAGTGACAATAGGGTAGAATTAAATAGAAATAAGGAAACCAATGATTTTTCAGGTTGTGTATAGTTATACAACTCGACTAATTAAGTAACAAACGTTTTATAACGAAACGTATTGAAATTGGCTAATAGTTTTGTAATTGGCCAATAGGATCCTAGTAGTCCAGGAGAAAGGAGACCGAAGTTGATTTTACGGTGCTAAAAAACAAGTAAGTACCCTTCCCACCTACAGTATGAAAATGTAGGTATAAAACGTGTGTGTATGTACACCGGAGTATATATTATTGTGTAAACTTGTGTGTTTGCTATGAAATGGATACCTGTGAGTATACGATTAGAATACCTGAGTGTATAACATGTTATGTATTGTTATGTATATTATATTGTGTATCTGTGTGTACAATTATGAATACCTGTATGTATAAAAAGTAGATACTTGTGTGTACTATGCTATGCATATGAATTTATGTATCATGGATAACATGTGATTATCACTTTATGCATGATATGACAACCATATTAAATGAATTGGTAAATATGTCACCAGAAATTAAGAAGAGTGTCGTATCGACTCCCGAATCAAGGGGAGTTTAAAGGATAAAATATGGTCGCGGTGTTACGTAGACCTAAATGAAATTGCGCAATAGTACGAACACTTGGGCCCTAGCTACAGATAAGAAATGATCAAGATAAGGAAAGTTTATAAGAAAACATAATTGAATCATGCATTCATTTGATTGTCTATGTAGGATTTATGGGACTTACTGGGCGTTAACTCATTAAATATTTCATGCTGTAGGTATTCCAACAAGAAAATCATAATAAATCTTAATGATGAGCTGACGAACGGATGATGTGTGCAGATCGGGTATGGAGTCCACTATTGAATATTTTCGTTGTGAATATTTTAAGTTGTTTTGAAACAAAATGTTTGAATAGAAAAATACTGTAAAAGTAACAATAATTATGTAAATATAAGTGTGTGAAAGTATTTTAGAAGTTACCAAAATTGTTGTACACAAATTATTTATTTCAGTTTCAAAAAAAATCCTAAATTTTTGCCCCAAAGTAAGTAAGAAAGAGTTTTATCACAGCCCGAAAAGGCGGGTTGTAACATGCTCAACCCTAAAGCCTGCCTTATCGACTATCACACCCTCGGTCCCAATACTACCCCACTCTCAACTATAGACCAACCATATTCCCAACATCGACCACACCAACCTAAACCTTTCCTCAACTCCAACACCGATGTGGAAACGGCCTCAGCCATGACCCTAGTGTGACTCTAACTCTTATCCCTAACCATAAACTTGATAGAAAACAATGCAATAAATTTGAATTGTAAATAGAATTGTATTTTACAATACGACATAAAATCGTATTACTCAACCATACATATTAATTTATACAATACAATGGCCATACTAAAAATTTTTAATTAATTCATTGACGTTGTGTTGTATCATACAACATTTGTATACAATTCACTAATTATGCCCCAAAACTCTGCATGATTTTGTTAAAATACGTTACGAACATTAAGGTTTTTTTAGATTTGTTAGTAACTTTTTCTATTATCTACTCAAACATAAATTCAAACTTTATTATTTATTCAAATTAACAATTTAATTGCACATCCAAATGTCAATTTAATTGCACATCTAAATTACATAATTTAAATCTTACAACTCAAATCAAAATATTTAAATCAATACTGTATGTCAAATGGGCCCAAAAATGCTTTTAGAGTGAGTTTTCAACATCACAACAGTCAAAAATAAAATAACATTAGGCTGATTATTTAATTTATTATTTGCCTATGAATTTTTTTTTATTTTATTGTTGACAAACTGACGATTTTGAAATTTGCATTTACTCAGCCAAAGACGCAAGTTAAACGTGTATTATCTTATCCCGCAACTCACTATCATCCGAAAGTTCCAAGTCTCACCATCTTATGACGTTCCATAAAAGAAATAAAAATTGAACATCTCTGGAAAGACCCAAGTGATAACTTGATGCAATAATATTGCTTTTCTTTTTTTTTTTTTTTTTTGTGAAGGCATATTCAATATTTGTTTTCCAATAGACATGCGATCCAAATGACACACAGCCTTCTAGCTATATAGGCGCCTGTTTTATTTATTTATTTATTTATTTTTGTCTTTTTAATCTGTACCGTGCAGTTGTATAAAGATCCCACACCTTTAATATGGACCCCAATTTTCAGTAGCCATCATTGTGTACTATTTGAGCTTTTACTTCCAAGCATAAATACAAAACGTGAAGAAAAGGAAAAGAAAAGAAGGCTCGTCCTCCTCTGATAGGAATACTGGTCGGCAGTGTAGGTATTTTTTTTTAATAAATTTAATAGATGAAAAATAAATATCTATTGGTATATTATTTTTTGATAATTTCTTTAGTAAATTCTAAACAGAAAATATAAATCAGTTGTTATTTATCTTTTAATTATAATATATTTAAGAAAAAATGATACCCATTAATTAATATTTTTCTTTTAACTATTATGGGTGTTTTGAGGGTGGTGGGAACCACTTTTACTGTAGCATGTGAGAACTTTACACTGTAGTAAATTTTTTTATTGTTACTGTAGCATGTGAGAGCTTTACACTGTTCATAACTAAGTTTATGGTGAAAATCATGGTGGGAACCACGGAGCCAAACAGGGGGTATATTTGTAGGAAAAAATAATTTTGACTTATCGGTTTGAAAACGAGCGCTACTATTCGGTGTTTCTATTAAAAAAGTCCCTTACTCTTTTAATACCTAACAAAAAATTCTACACAAAGTAAAAAAAAGGCATACAAATTGGTGAGGCATGGGTTTATGCCTATTGACTGATTTAGTTATGATGACAACACAATATAACGTGCTAGTCAAGATATGATCGCAAGCACACAGACAGAGGATAACCGAACAATTACACAAAAATATTTGTACATATCAATTTCTAATGCAAAATAAGTTTCTAGAGTCATACGGAGACAAGCCAAAATGTACACTACCAAGCTCATATTCTACTTATCTTTTTTTTTTTTTTTTTTTTTGAAAGGCTTCTATTTATCTTTTGGCATATCTTTTTTTAAAGGCTTTTATTTATGGTTTTCCTAATGGAACTCTTGCTAAAATATAGATATGACGTAATTCTAAACCGTGAAATTTTATTTAAATTTTATTAATTTATATATAATTTTCATGCAACTTGATGTATATAATATTGCATTTGTACTATACATTTGTTTTTTATTTTTAAATTATTTTTTAAAAAGTTTGTGGTAAGATATTAAAAAAAGAATCCATAAAACACTAATTTAAGCACCAGATTTTCATAAGCTCCATTAAATTATGGCACATTGTTCTTAATTTCACGTGATTTTAAAGTAATCTAATAACAATAGTTTACGTCTCACCATGGATGGCATCGTATTACTTTTGCCTCCGTTTTTTTGAATTATTTATCTTTTTAAACCTGCATTTTTAGGGTTATTCAAGAAGTGTTTTTTGTTTTGAATGAGTTATAATCTCTCCACCAATAGCCAGATTTGAATACAAAAAATGACTGAACTGTTCTAAAAAAAAAATGAAAAGAAAGAAGATGCCCCAAAAAATGTTTAAACAAAAAATTAGGACATTTTGGGGTCAAGACTGGGTGGTTGTAGCACATTTCGTTTGAAAGGACGATAGGAATCGGTTTTACTGTAGCATGTAAGAGATTTATACTGTAGCCATTTTTTTTTTATTGTTACTGTAACACGTGAAAGCTTTATACTATTCATAACTGAGTTTGTGGTAGAAACCATTGCCAAACACATGGTGGATAAGTAGATAAGCGGCGTTGCATACATTGGTCAAGAAAAGAGAGGCGTATTGATATCTTTAAGGGAGAGGTGTGGCCCTTTCGATCTCTGTCAGAGGAGGAGTGGCACTGCAATCTCAGCGAGGGTGGCATGGGTGTCATGCATCTGGACCAAGAGATGAGCAAGTCTCGGAATCTCAACGAGGATGAATATGGGGTGGGTGTGCACTAGATGGAGTGGGACATTGATCTAGTCATATAGGGTCGTTTGTTTGTTTGTTTTCAATTTTTTCATTTGGAATTTTGATAAATTTGTATTTTTTTTTTTTTCATTTTGGGCATATCTTAGACATTTTTTGTTTAAATTTATGGTTGTTGCCCAAAAAAGTTAAATATGGATTTAAAGTGAAGCCTAATGATATAGATTTGTGCAGGAAAATGAATGGCAAGGTTGAGCAAAATAATTAACTGCAAACTTTAAGTAATAAAACATGCACCACACTACGCGAAATGTTTTTTTTTTTTTGTTTACTTCGAAATATAGTGTGGGTTTTTTTTTGTACTTAACCGTGCAATGATGTTTAATTTGTGGTTTGAAACTCTCAAAATACATAACCAAACCATACCACATGTTTTTATTAATCTTTTACTTTTATGATTTTAAATACGTTAATCTTCCTTAAAAAATACGTTAGTTTTACGAGTCTGTTTAGTTGATGTTGTATGAGATGTCGACAGTCCCGAGCTCGAAGGCGAGATCAATGAAAAGCCCAACTCAGCCTATTATTCTTAAATAGAGTGGAAATCGAGGTGATTGATTTATCTCACGAGTCGAGCTTAAACCAACATCGTGTTCTCTGTCCATTATTATACCCATTATTAGAAGAACATACAAGAATGAGTAAAACCAGTAGTTGAGATAGTGCATCTAAAACTAATACCACTAACGCGGGACTCGATACACTCTTCAAAAATACAAGGGTGCCACGCCCAAAGGAAACGAGCCAATATAGAACACGGAGATTCTTTTCCCTCAAAAAATATCCTTGTCACTAGTTTAATAATAATGTAACACTATATAAACGGAGAGATAGAGAAGAGAGGGGCTGATTCCTCTTTCCCTCCAGGTAAAAAGCACTATCTCAAGTTTTTCTTTTTATCTTAGAAATCTAAGAATATATTGTACGAACTCTTGATGAGGAAAATACAACGGATGTAGCTCATTAAAGAGTGAACAACTATAAATTTATATGTGTAATTCTTACTTTCATCCTTTCTTTTCTATTTTTTTTGCATTTAAGCCTTGAAAATTATGAGTGAATTATGAGTATTATTGGTTGATCATTTTCCCCCATCAACCGTTGATTTTAGCCATTTTTATTGTATGCTTTTATTTTCTTATAAGATAAAACTTAGACATTTATCATATTACGAAGAAAAATCTTACACTTCCACTGGTAAGCTTTTTCATGGTTGTACTTTACAATCTCATATGATGAGCACTAATGTTTGGATATCGATAAAATATAAATTATATCCACAATTGAGTTAAAGTTATTTGTTTGGTCTAAATTTTTTATAGGACTTAAATCACACAACTTGTAATGCATAATGTTGACATGACTCGTAATTCATAATGTTGATGTGATTTTATTTTTTTCAATCTTATATATTTTTTTAATGATTCATGAAACGGTGAAAATGTTTTGAGTAGTAAACGTAATGCTTTTACATTTTAAGTTTGGTGTCATTCTCTTAAAATTATGTCCCTATTAAAGGGTGCCATTAAAGAGTAAAGTAACACAAAGAGTTTATAAATTGCAAAAATCTTCGTTTGGTATTGTTTTCAAAATATGTGAAAATATTTTTGTTTTGAAAAATGAGAATTTTTTAGAAATTATATTGAAAGTGTTTTCAAAATTTTTACCTAAAAAAACATGCGAAAATATTTCTGAAAATTTTAAGAATAAAACCAAACGGAGTTGTCACATTTTACATAATGAAATTTTAAAAATTTACCTTTGTGGACCAGGTGGCCTAGCCTAATACAGTATTAGGCTCGACCTTAAAATATTGTAGGGGTCTTGGCTAAGGCCTAATTGAAAACTATTTTCAACAACATTATTTTCGTTTCGCGAAAAAAAAATTAAAAACATATTAAAACAAATCTTATAGCAGTAGACTTCATAAAAATACTAAGATTATTATAACAAATAATCTATCATTTATATGATAAATGATATAACCAAACTTTGTTTGTAATTAGAAAATATGGAGGATTTTTATCATATTAATATGAAATTGAGTCAATACATCTAATTCGTAGAGCACAATTCTAAACTATTGAATCACAAGGGAATTGTATAAAATTAAAAAAATAATAATTCAACAAAATTTAATAAAAATTAATTTACTTTTAACACATCCACCGTTCGTTTGCATAATCGGGTGATTATTTCGCTTTTGCCGGGTTGGTGAACAAAAAGGACTCATCCATAACATTAAGGCCATTTCCCTTTGGTCAACAAAATGCAAATATCCAATCATAAAAGAAAAAAAAAATAATTATGTAATTTAATATAAAGTTTTGGCTTGGGAAAAACTTTAAAATCTGAAAAATATTTAGGGATTTTTTTGACAGCGTCGTTCCAACTATACATAATGCATTTGGTAACGTAGCGAGAATAAAAAATTAGAACGAATTTACTATAATATGTAATAGCTTTATATTGTAACATACTTTTGTTTCACACTGTAGCATATGAGAACTTTACACTGTAGCAGTTAGAACTATATAGTTAAAACGGCTTTGTTAAATAAAGTCATAGTTCTAATCGTTATAATGTAAAGCTTTCATTCTCACAAGCTACACTAAATTGGTTCCAACTGTATAATTTCAACTCATTTTCTAAGCACGTTCCACAAAAGTTTATATGTAGTTGGTGGTATGTGACTTCACAATTGACACAAGTACGTATGACCCAAGAGGAAAGTGCAGTGTGCAACAAAATTTAGACAATCCAAACTGAATAATCAGCCAATAAATATTCAAAGACCAAACCTTCTATATACTGCTCGTGCATATTTGACTGTTAGCTTACCTTCCTTTCTCTTGTTAGTTTTTAAGAATTTTCTTTTTACTTTGCTAATTCTCCGATTTATATTGCCGCAATTTCTCAGCTAGCTCAAGAGAACTCCAACTCTGCTCAATACTCTTGCAAATTGCGATTTGATGTGTTTTTTAAAGTGCTTCTGAGCAATGTAAGTTTAAACACTCTCTGTCTTTCTTCATCTCATAGTTATATTTGGGAAGCATTTATAATATGTATTGGTCTTTGACAATCTAATTGCAAAACCTTGGTAATTGCTTATAACTATTTTTTTTTCCTTCTTGTTTTATTATTATTTTTTCATTATATTAGTTATTTTTAGCTCAAAGATTCTAAATTTTCCATGTGTTATGATAGAGAGGAGTACTATCAGATGGATGGATAGATACATTTAGAGATATCTTTGTATAATATTACATATCTAAGTGTATGTATTCTCGATTTATATGAAATATCCTTAAAAAAGGAATTTTTGATGTGGAAACCAATTGGTGATGGCCCGGTGCATATTTTAAAACGGTTAGATTTGATCAAAATCAAAATTTTCAATAAATTAACAGCTGAAAGACAGATACCCACCGATAAATTTTTTTTCGGTTCTTATTAGAAAAATTGAGTAAAAAATTAAAAATTATTTTTATATCCTATAAGATTATAACCATACTACTTACAAAATTGTAAACCTAATCTAATATGTAATATATTTTTTAAACTAGATTTTTTTATTTTTTTAATAAAAAAGTTATATTTTATGAGGTTAAATATAATTGCTCTTGACAAATGGTATAAAGTATAAGTGTATTATAGCAAGTACAATAACTTTACTCGTGACTGGTGACTGTCTCAAAACAGTAAGATTCTTTTAGCCCCTCGCTATCTATGGCTGAAGTTGTTACCAGAGTAATTAATTGCTGCATCTGAATGAACGGTGCCATAGATGCAAAACCTTATTTTATAGTTTAAAAATGTCTCAACTGAAATTGTATCTTTGAGACCATATATATAATATCAAACTACAACATGTCATTAAAGATAATAATGGTAATAATAGCAATAATGATGATGATGTGTACAAGATTCAAGCTACGAATTTATAACCACAAAATAAGGAAGCTACTACAAAGTCTTCGTGTCTTTTTTTTTTTTTTGACAAAATGTTATTACATATGTGTTGATTAATCCAATTACGTGCCAGGCAGAAGTTAAACCCAAATTCAACTCCCACCATGCAGATCAGTGAGGCAGGGAAAAAGAAAGGCGTTTACACCTATATTGCTCGATGGCCAATTTACTCCCTGGCATGGTCAGTCCGCAACGACAAGCACAACCGCCTAGCCATAGGCAGCTTCATTGAGGACTATAGCAACAAAGTCGAGCTTGTCCAATTCAACGCTGAGACATTAGATTTCGCAACCGATAGCCGCCTATTTTTCGACCATTCATATGCCCCCACCAACTTCATGTTCTTTCCTTCTGAGGATACCTCTAATCCCGACATTGTTGCCACGTCTGGGGACTATCTTCGGCTATGGGAGATCCGTGACGATGGAATTGATCTCAAATCCCTTCTCAATGGCAACAAGGGGAGCGAATTCAATTCTGCCATAACTTCCTTTGATTGGGCTGGCATTGACACTAGAAAAGTCGCCACTTCTAGTGTAGACACCACTTGCACAATTTGGGACATAGAAAGGGAAATTGTGGACACCCAATTAGTGGCACATGACAAAGAAGTGTACGACATTTCTTGGGGAGGACTAAATGTTTTTGCCTCAGTTTCTGGTGATGGGTCAGTTAGGGTCTTTGATTTGAGAAACAAGGAGAGATCAACCATAATTTATGAAAACCCTATACAAGGTTGTCCCTTGTTAAGGTTGGAATGGAATAAATGTGACCCTAGGTTTATAGCCACAGTTGGGATGGATAGTACCAAAGTGGTAATTTTGGACATTAGACTCCCAACAATGCCGTTAATGGAGCTTTGTAAGCACAAGGGAAGCGTGAATGCCATTTCTTGGTCTACTCGAATTGGGCGACAATTATGTTCTGTTGGTGATGATTCAAGAGCTTTGATCTGGGATGTGATAGGACTAGGATTTCAATCGAAGGGTAGTTGTGACGTGGAACCGGATATGTGGTACGAATCAACGGTTGAGATCAATCAAACTCGTTGGTCCCATGTGGAGTTAGAATGGATTGCTATTTCTTTCTTGAATAAGTTACAACTCCTAAAAGTGTAGAAAATCAGTAAAGCGATTATATTATTAGCAGTTTTTACTTTCAACAATACCGATATAGTTGCATTATTAGCAAACTTTTGTGGTAATATGTTTATTAATCCATCCACTTTGTAGAAAGATTATTAATTCTTAACTTTTTCAGAAATCATTTGTATCAGCCAACGACCATGAATGTCAAATTCTTGTCAATATTTTTCAACCTTGATATTATGATTACCTCTTTTTAGAGGATAAATCATTTTCATAGTGTGGTCAGTCGTAGATATCAACTTAGAAAATGAGCAGGTCTATGGCGATAGGGCTTTTTCCCCTCACAAGTAGAGTACAATTTGAAACCCTTAGATGTAAATCGGATAATAAAAAGGATGATGGCTCACTAAGCAAAGATAAAACCTCTCACACCTGATTATTCTAAAAATATACCTACCATAGAAATTAAAAACGACACCCGCATTCTCAGATACTGCACTATTGTGGGGTTGCGACCACCCCTCTGCCACCCGCCTTGGTCGAGATTCCGCCATACTCTCATCGTGGTCGAAATTCCGTTGGCGTTCTTAGATCTTGTTCTTCTTTAACTTCGTCAATGTAGAGCATCGCAGCCTTCTCAGATCTCGCTGATGACCACCGCGAGGTCGTGACCCCTCCACCACCCTTGTGACGCTACAACGCACGACCTTCTCAACGGAGGTCACGACCCCTCTGCCACCCACTTGGTCAAGATTCAACCATCTCCCGTGACGCTACATTGCGCGACCCTTGCGACTTTCCTCGTGATGAATCTGGTCGAGATTCCACCGTAACCTCGCCATGATGCTCGATCTGTGACTGCTGGGTTGGTTCATTGACGAGCATGAGGGGAGCAACAACTGTGAAGTGAGGCGGCTGGTTGTGAAGGTTGATGACTTTGAGGGTGGGAGGCTCAACGGTGGTGAAGGCGAAGGCGGAGCTGAGGTGCCAGCGGCATGGTGGTGGTCAGTGGAGCTTCAGTGATCTGGTTTTGTTACTGAAATATGAGTTTCTTTTCTTTGATCGTATGTCAAAAGTTATATTTTAATTCATTGTTCCTTCTTGTCCTCTTATCATCAGATTTTGATCTAATAACTCTAGTTAATTAACACTACCGACTCACGATAGACCTGTCTTAAAAAAAAAAAGACAAACTTTTTCAGCATTTAGACTTTTGCAACTTCATTTCCAGAAATTTATTTTTTGTTAGTAACTTAGCGCATTAATAAGTTTTAGAGGTTAATTTTTTAACCGAAAACATTGTGGTCGCGTTTGGGAACCTTATTCTCTTCATGGAATTTTAATTTCTATGGTGTCTTCAATTCTAATTAATAATTTTAACCGGCGATCTGAAGGCCCTGTTCGAATTCCTTGATGTCTAACTCTCGTTACCAATCAGAGTCAATTGCTACTCTTTTAAAAGTTCAGACTTAAAATTACTTAAAACAAAAAAGTGACTAAATGACCAAATCATGAAAAATACAAAGAAATTCTTCTATAATTTTTTGGGTAAATTACGTTGTGACACCTTAAATTATTCACTTTTACATAATGCATCAAAAGCTTTTAATATTGACAAAATACACCTTAAACTTTGACCACGAGATTTATGTATAAGTTTTTTTACTAGTGAAGTTTATCATTTTAAGCAAAAAATTCAAAAATTAACACATGAAAAATAATACTAAACAAAAATTAAAAATTGTTATTGAACCTTAATTATTAAAGATTAAAATTTAATGTATATTTTGTTAAATTAAAAGTTTAAGATATATTATATAAAAGGAGGGTTTGAGATACAACAATCCATTTTTTAATACAATATTATACCAACAATCATTAAAAAAAAAAAACAAAAAACAAAAAACAAAACAAAACAAAACGACTTGCCTAGGAATATAAAAAGCACGAAAGGAGTGTTCATGGGCATAACGGTTGTTAACTGGCGCAAAGGGTCAGCCCTCAGCAGCAGAAGACACAACTAAACTCGCAAACAAAGAAAACTTTTTCTCCATTTCTCAGGCTCCAAGTTTCTCTTCGCAAAAAACTTCTTGATCGCAAGCGAATCGAAAAACCTCTTATCGCTCGCGATAATGGCGATGACCATTGAAGGTACGTTCTCAACTTGTTTCCGATTTCTTTATAATTTATTTCCGACAATGGCATAGTTCGACGATTATTTAGAAATCGGTTGCAGAAATTGCTGTTTTAGGTTATTGGTCTTATCTAGGGATTGGTTAATTTGGAATTTTAGTGGACTTTAGGGAATTCTAGATAACGAGGTTGATTTAACGAAGGTGGATGGTGTGTTAGGGTTTGATTCAGTTGCTGGCAGTTAGTTGGCTGTGTTTTCTGTTTGGTTCTGGGGAAAATACGGAAGAAAGCAAATTATTTGAAAATTCTCTGAAAGAGGAAATCTTTTCTGTTTGTAATCTTTTTCTTCCAGGGGAACTAATCAGAGCATAAAAGATTAGTGGAAAATTGGAAGTTGTATGTGTTTGAGTCCGAGGCAGTAGTTCTGCATCTAAATCTGCGGAATCTCATTGAGATCTTCTCAATTGGAAAATTGAAAAACTGAAAAATAGTAAATTTTCAGCCCTCTGTTAAAAAGTGTAATCTTGAAGATTGAAAATTACCCTATATTAAAGTGTAAACCCAGAAATTGGATTTCGAACTCGGTTATTTCATGATGGGCCATTTCAACAGAGTAAGATTCTGTGTATGATTGAACAAATAGATAAGCTCGTGGCTTAAAGGTTGTGGTTTATGTTCTGAATACTGATCCAACTATTGTAGGTTGTTTTAAGCTTTCTGTTTGGCACTTCATTTTTATAGCATTTTAGCCTATCTATTATTTATTATTTGCTTCATTATGCGTAACACTAACTGCGTTTGTTTTTCTGCGTTGCTGTGCTGGAAAATTTCCAATTCTTGATCATTGCAGTGTAAGTGAGAAATCGTAGTTCTGTGATTTTAACCTTTGCAGCCCAAGCGAACTAAGCTTCTAACCTTAACTTTTTTTTTTTTAAAGTCTTGCAGGGCTTGCATTTATGTTTTCGTCTAGCATCTTGCTACAGATCCTGGTAGGTTTTCACAGTTTGACTCATTGTAATATGGTGGTAGTTCTTGGACGCTGTAATTTTTTTTAACTTAGTTATTTAAAGATTTTTGTGTAGTTAATTTTCATGTGAGAGACGCCATTATATATGATCTTGTAGATGTTTCATTTGTGTACATCGACTGATGTCTGGTGGAATAACAATGCAAGTCAAATCTAAGATAATAGGGTCAATGCTGGGATGTGTACAAGTGTTTGTGTGTCAGTTCCTTAAAGATCCATCTTATAGTTCGTTGGTTTTGGAATGGCATTCAAATTTGTTGCATGTCGTACTTTTTGAAATCGATGTTGTAGTTACATCACAATTGTGCCAGACATGTCCAAGCTAGGAACCTCATCCATTTTTGATTTGTTTCTACTTACTTTATTTTGCTTTAGAAGTTTTAGGATTGGTATTCTTGTTTTGGGTTTGTCATCTTCATGTTTGATTGAGCTCTTGAACAGTACAACAACAACCCAAGCAGTTTCCTTGAAATTAATATTTGATTTTTGGAAACCACCGCTGCCTTTTTTTCTCTCTTTTGGTAACTCAGGATGTTTTGGCCTCTTTGAGTACCTGACAAATCCCTGAGGGTGTGCATAGAGCCTCCTATCCGAACACACCAGGACAAACTATGGAAGGTGGCCCCAAGGGGAATCGAACCCAAGACCTCCCACTTATTAGGTGAGGTCCCGAGCCACTTAAGCCATGAAGCAGCAACGTGCTTTGGTTGGAAGAAAGTCTCCTACCATACAACATGGTTGTAAAAGTTGGCAAAGTTGGAAAACATTACTGACATACTAGTTACTCGAAGCTTCATTAAGTTAGCTGGTCGCTAACTTTGGCAGCTGATATAAAGAGAGCTTGGGTCTCGGTGGTGGTGATGTGTGTGTCCTCATAAGATAGTGTTAGTGAGGGGAGTAAGCGTGATGTAAGTGTTTTGTTGAGAGACATCAAGTGGAGTGCACATGGAGTGAAGTACCGAGATGGGTAGTCGGTGATATACAAGTGGGTGTGGGTCTCGGTAAGTGTGAGGACAACGTGTATGCGTTTCCTTGTATGTACAAGAGACGTTTAAGTGTGTGGGGTTTCCATGAGTTATGTGGTGTAATGTCGATGAGTCAATGTCATGCATGAAGGCATTGGTGTTGGAAGAAAGTATCTTAATAAAATGTGCGTATTATTTTAGTAATCTTCCGTTGTGTTGTTTTGCTAAAAGTTCTGCATTGATCTCATACCTATTATTCCAGTATCAACCATAACGTTGATTATTATTCCAGTATCAACCATAACGTTGATACTTAATGGCTTTGGTGTTGTGCATGTTAATTTTTTAGCTGCTAGTTGTTATCATTATTCATATTTTCTCCGTGGCAGGCCTGTGCATTATACAACAATTGGTGGCCAATGTTGGCAGGTTGGTGAGGCTTCTACTACATACCGTCTATACTACTTTTGCATTGCATTGGGTTGAGTTGAGCGTTTGGTTATTCTTACAGCTCTCATGTACGTGCTGGTACCTATGCCTTGCTTATTCTTTGGAGGTGGGTCCACTCAATTTTTGACTAGCAGGGATGGTGGGGGGTGAGTTGTCTTTGATCTAACCGCTTGACTTACATAGTTCTTCTGCGGACATTTATATGTTATCCTAGTAGATTTTGTATTTGCGTTACAGTTAGCTTTACGGGCAGCTCATAACCCTACGTCAAAAGAAATTGTGCTATGCTCTATGCATAGGGTGGAGCCATGTATGAGTGATTGCGGTTACCCCACCTGAATTTTCTAGCGTTCGTTGTACTCACCTGATTGATAACATCCACTTGCTGACTGACATTGTTGAATGATATGCTTGAGGGCATTGGTTAATTACTTTTGTTTGTGTATACATATGAATTTATTTCTTTAGAAAGATCTGAATCCCATTGCGTGCAAGTAAATCTGTATCCATTTTGAGTTATGCCTTTTTTGCCCGGTTGTTCAAACTGGTCATTCTTGCACCATCAACTTACTGTGTAATAATTATTGCTAGAATATTATGTGTCTTAAATTAGGGACCTGCATAATTGTTAAGGTGTTCTTGAGAAGACTTATAAGTTACAACCATATAGACAGCTGTGTGTTACCGCTTTCCATTTTGATTAGCTTGTTTGTCTGTCTATTTATTTATCTAATTTTGCACGTTTCAGGTGGACAGGTGCTGCTAAATTTTTGACTGGAGCTTCCAGCGTGGGAAGCATAGCGATTCCGATCATCCTTAGGCACGCTCATATGATTTCTACGGGAGCTATGTTCATTGAGTTTGTGTCGTTCATCATCTTTGTCTGCACCGTCATGTGTTTCCACCATGCTAGTCTTGAAGATGATTGGTAACTAACAATCATCGAACGGCCTATGTTCTTGTACGCGGTTTGGCCTACCAGGGAAAAAAAAGAACAAAGTTCTTGTACTGCTGGTCATTGGGACTGATCATGGTAGAACACTTGCAAGGGCTATGGTCTGCCTATTGGGTGAAGTGAGAATTTCCTACATTGTAAATTATTCCATGTAAATTACTTAAATTTGCTGTTCCTTTTTTTTTTGTCTGGTTTGATGAACTCTTGTGCTTTGCTTACTTTGCACACATCATCAGGTTCCTGCTTAACAGCAGGGTAGAAATACTAATCTTATGTAGTTTGATATTCTTTATCTCGATAATGAAGGCTAATAATCATAGAGAATGTTATGAGACCATTTCTTGGTTTTGCAATTCTCCTTTAAGTTTAGAATGATTTGATGAATCAATGGCTTGAACTGATTGTGATCTATAAGCGATTTCACATCAATCCTCAGGCAATCCTCAAAATTCGAACAGTTGCCTATAATTTCTACAATTTTGTTTTCTAGGACTTGTCTTCTAAAGCCCATTTGAAAACATAGGATTGAGTCAAAAAATTTTGGTTTAAATCAATCTTGATACGATGTTTTCTCTCGTAAATTTGAATTGTTGTAATGTTTTAGATTCAAACCTATGTTCTCAAAGAGGCTGATAATTGGCAGTCAAGTATGCGCTTACTGAACTTTGCTTTAAAAAAATGGAAATTTTTGTTTTGGAGTTTTCCATTGCAAGGTATCTCTGTTAGTGTTGCGCATTCTAGACATTAAATTTAGTCAGCATTCTAGACATTAAATTTAGTCAAAATCTTTTCGAAATGAAAATGTAGGTCAAACCGACCAAACTTGGTAAATATTTAAATGTCTATGTTTTCATTTGACTTTAATATGTGATACACGCATTCTCCTGTTCTTTGATGGCTTTAAAAGAAAACGACAATAGGAGGTGAAATCGCTGGTGACATCGTGCATCATAAACTAGGTGTTTAAGAGTATTGGTTTTAACCATTGATTTAAAATTATTGATTTAAAATTATTATAGCATGTGAGAGATTTATACTGTAGTTTATTTTTGTTGACTCTATAACATGTGAGATTTTTATACTATATCAATTAAAAGTTTTAGTTAAAAGTAAAAATATGAAACACTAGTGTTGACTTTAGTCTCGTTAATGCAAATAAAATAAGTTCCTTAATATTAAAAAAGAAAAAAAAAAAGAAGAGAAATTTCCACATCATTTCCATCAATACAAAGTCGAGGACGACCAAATCAACTCGTCTTACTTCAGTTTTGGGACACATTATAAAGTCCTGCCCGGCCTATAATTTTTTCTTGGGTGCTAAAGCCCAAGTATAGGTGACCTAAAAAAAGTTAAAAAGGCATTCAGTTTTGTTACTGTTGCCTATGTGAAAGTGATTGGATGCCAACATTGTATTTCCACGAAGAATACAGACCCAAAGAAAGAACAACCCAAGAAGTCTTGATTGAAAATGATGACACCTGAAAACGAAACATCCAATAATTTGCTTTGGAACCCAAAAGGTGTTTCCTTTTTTTTTTTTTTTTAATAGAAAAACCCAAAAGATGATTACCGTATGAAAGATAACCTTCTTTGGTGCATGAATGTATAAAAGGTAAGACCCTAAATCATAGCGCCACAAAAGGAAACAAAGAAAAGAAAAAAGAAAAGAAAAAGTGAAGATAAAACTCCTGATAACTATTATTTGGCCGTTCGATAAGGTTGTTCAAATCAAAGTTAGTTTGAGATTTAAATTTTTTTTTAAAAAATGTAATGAAGTTTATTTAAAGCGTAACTTTATGATTCAACTCAAGTTTTCAAACGATTTATATGTATAAAAACAAGGGTTTTTCTTTAGTTAGTATTTCACACAAGTAGTATATATTTTCAAACTATTAGATTTGGTCAAAATTATCTCCTTTTACAAATTTAATTGAAAACAAATACCTAATAGTAGGTTACGTTTTTCGCATCTACGCGAAAAATCTTCGAAAACAAAAGAGAATTTATTTCAAGTGTTATTCTCTAAAAAGCACAAACGTGCGGGCCCTTTTTTCATGGATATTATTTTGCAAGCAAATGGTTCTTGAATGCTTGAAGACACATCCCATCTATAAGGATCTTGAGTGCCATCAGGCAGAAAATTACAATATGGAAGAAGGGAGAAGAAGAAGGGAGAAACCTCCAAATTAAGATATTACAAACAGAAATTCATAAAAACCGAATGTGCCTTCCTTGTGCTTCTAAGTTGCACATACGATCATTTGATTTTGCGTATTCAACCAAAGTCGTACAATTATAGAGCTCTAAAAAAGGGTATTGACGACCCAAATCCTCAAATTCTTTGTTCAATTTCAACGTCCCAAATGATGTATAACTAATCACATAATGATATATCATTTTAGAAATTTGCAAGAATATCTACGTGACTGTTATATATTTTTTATGAAATAATGTGTTATAATATGATTAATTATACACCCTTTAAGATACTAAAAATTAAGTAGAAGATTTGAGTCTTCTTATTAACACCTTGTTTTGAGCGTGTTTAATGACTCAAAAAACGTTAAGTTTTCTCAAGCTTGAAGTCTTGTGTTGCTATTTATTATAAACAACAATCATTTTCACTTCTAATTATTTTAATATCATCTGACTTTAAATTCAAAGGAGACCAAAACGTAAACTACAATATTATCTATCGACCATTTCATAATATATGATTTCCTACGGACATAGACTATATCGGAAAAGTTTCATTTTGCATCAAATATGATTTTCTGGCCAGAGTTTGCGGTTGATTTGTTTCCGCTTGCATAAAGTTCAAATACCAAAGTTCCAGATGCTACAGTATAAGTATAGTATGTCAATGCTACAGTATAAGTAAAGTATTGACATACTATAGTGTGAAACAAAAGTATACTATAAGATAAAATTAATTAAAGTTATTACATACTATAGTGTCTAAGTTTCAATTTCAAGTTTTAACTTAGTTATTAAATACGCTCTATGTTGATTGTTAACTATTTTATAGGTAGTCATTTGATTTGATGCTTTTACTTTGTATTTGGATGAAGTTGGTGATCCTTACGTTAATTTTCTTTCCTCTCTCTCAGGAGAGAGGCACATTGTCAAATAAGTCAAAGCTTTTGTGCTTCACTTCTTGCACTCTTTCTCAATTGAGAGAGGCGCATTGTCAAATAAGTTAAAGCTTTTGTGCTTCACTTCTTGCACTGTTTCCCAATTCTTTACTTTCACATTAGCAGTTGCCTGAAATAAAGAGCTGTTACTTGAAAAAAAAAAAAAAAAATCACCCAAAAAAGAAAAAAAATTATAGTGTTTGGCAATCTTGGTGCAAACCGATAGTTTGAAATCATTTTAGTTCAAAACATTGAAGTATGTAAAAGCTTTACATTATAACTCATTTTTACATTTTATTATAGCATATGAGAACTTTATACTGTTGAGTTCAAACTATTAGTTTGAATCAAGTTTTCCAAACACCCTAAGACTAATAGGGTGTTACCATATTAGTTTGAGCAAAAAATAGTGCAAAACAAAAAGCAGCTATAATATAAAATTTCCATATATTATAATGTTTGAACCAAAAGTTTCGGTTTAAATTAATGTACAAAACACCGGATAAAGTTCTTTTTATGGTAGGACTTTATATCAATAATAGACGACCGTTTTAATTGTCTGATTCAGTGAAATTAAATCAAAAGAAAAAAATGTAAAATAGACTATTTCTGATAAAAATACGGACTACTCCTAATAAAAATACATGGTTGAAAAACAAAACCCTACCGATAATTAATTTTCTCCTTTTCCTAGTACAGAAGAAATGTCCCAAGACTAATTAACGAAAAGACAAAGTCAACATTTGTTTGTTTGATTTTTATTTTTTTATATTTTATCATCAATAGCAAGTGTGAGATGGCCAAGTAGCTAGTCCTCTCTCTCTCTCTCTACATTTTCACGCAGCCCCCGTCGGTTCCATGTCTTGAGATAACATGTTGGTCCTGTCTATCCAGCTTCTCTGTACCAATTTCTTAACTTGGCCCTACGGTTGTCCTTGCAGCCTCTATTCTCTGTCCACATGCATGCGAAAGACTTGTTGGAGTCAATGCAAATAAAGGGACGCATATTTTTGGAAAAAATACATTATAAAACAGACAAAAAAGAAGCATATCAAAAACTTGTCTACATGTAGAAATTACGTTAGTCGTTGTGTGGTAATGTTGATGTGTGGCCATAAAAAGTTCTTTGAAGTAAAATAAACTTCTGAAGACTTTATGACCAGTTATTTAGAAAAATTCACACTGAATTGGTTTCTGTAATAATAATAATAAAATTGGTCTTTGTAGTCAGAATATATGCTGGGAAATTAGGATGTGCATATGTATGGTGTTGAAATTGTTTAATATATATTTCGTAAAACTATAATAGAAAATTAAAACAATAAATTAAACAAAAACTCATCAAAGACAAATGTACATGCGGACTTACTCATTTTTTTGGCATTATTTATATTTATTTTTTTTGTAGTTTTAAGAAATATCATTTTGATAAATGCCAACATGGAATAAATATGATGTTTTCTTAAAGTATATGGTGCCAAAATGATAAAAGAAAAAACCCTTGTTAAATGTGTCAAAAAATGTTAAGTTCAAACCGATGCATTTATTAATCGTGTAAATCATATCAACCTGCATAACTTGTTTCATTTGGTTGAATATCTAATTGATGCAATGATGAATTCTTTAACATGATTACATAACATTTTTAATAGGCTTATTAGGTAATTTATTTCGTGCAAAGTTCATGTTATGTTGTATTAGCACGGCCTGGGAAAATAACGATTTTAGTGTTGTTTCTATATGTATGAAGGAAGAAAATAAGGCAGATATATCTAACATGGCGAATGTCATTATTAAAATTTATTTCTCCAGCTAATATGTGCAGCCTTAATGATGTAACTTTTTCTTTTAATTTATATGTGATGTGGACATTAAAATAGATTTTTTGCTAGACTTCAATTAGAATTGCTTGAGTAATAACTTATTGACTTCTGATTTCCAAGAGCATGAGGATATTATTGATTCCTTAGATTGATTTAATAATTAGTTCTTCAAACATTGGTATTCTGACCATTAATTTATATCGGTATCTCTTTCATCTGCATGTGCATGTGTACATTTTGAGGAACATACTATTTTATGTCTTGAAATACTGATTTGTTTGCTTTTTTTTTTTTTTTTTAAAAAAAAGTACTTAATTATATTTTGGATGTTCTCGAAATTATATATATAAGTTTTAAATTCATATTCAATTATATTTTTTTGGGTTAATGACTTATAGATACTTGAATTGACGAATTTATCCTTTCTAGCTATTGATAACCTATAATTAACTGCTATTGACAAATTTATCCTTTTATCTTCGTTTTGTACGTTTTTCTTTTATTTTTTTTAACATAATGCCTAATTCTTGTTTCATTACAAGTTTATCTATAAAGCTTCTGTGTCAAATTAGTCATTGACTTAGAAAATGTACAGATTTGGCATTAAATTAAAACTTAGAGGTATAATCTTCAAAACAACCAAAATACACTATACACTTTTTTTTGATAAACTCAAAAAGAGAAATATAAAACAAATAACCCTATTTTAAGGAAAAAGAAATCATAAGATTGTCAATTTAATTTGTTAAAATATTTTCCAATACATGTAAGATTGTTGTCTCTTCCCTACTTATCACAATATAAATGAATATATAAACAAAATACCGCAAAATGGAAAAAGAAATTGCTTTGAGGGGGAGGTAGAGGAGGGAGAGGGAGTGTTTCCAAATCAAAAATGGGCTTTTGCACAAAGTTTTCAAAAACTGAAATTAAACCACGATTTTTGAAAAATTCATTGTCTAATTCGTTCAACACTAGATAATGGTTAAGAATCATACGAACTCGAGATTATTGGAAAATCTCTAGGGAAATGTCGCTCTGTCTTTGGTAGGAAAGAGACAGCATTAATTATATCTTGCAATGAAGGAACACGTGCTTCTTGTTGCTCCAATAATAGAATTCTATTTTCTGGTTCATAATATATATATATATATATATATAAGCTCCACTGTAAAGCATCAAATCAGAAACAAATATTCAGAAAAAAGCAAGAGAACAAAAACGTTGACATGTTTCTATTTTTAGTTCAGCAATACGATAGGACTTCCAACTTATTATTAATAATTTAACACAAAAGTACTTCACATAATATTAAACCAAAGGGTTGATGATCAGTACAAAACATAGACTAAATAAGATAAACACAATATATTTTTGGAGTTCTTAATATAATAGCTAGTAGCTAGAGCCTTATTAGATGGCTGTTATACAATATTGTAAGCAATTAGTTATTTAAAAGCTCTTTGGGTAATTATATTTATGCACAGCCTTATGATTAAAGCAGGCAATACCACCCCACATCTTTTGAGCTGAGCATTAAGATCTTCTCAATTATTTTCTTCTTAGGATCATTTCCTGATAAATTAGAAGAGATTATCCCAGTCCCAAAAAGCCTCACTCATGTCATGATCAGTATCCATTGGCATGTTCGAGTACTCGGTTTGCGAGGGTTGGCCGCCGCCGCCACCGCCTCCTGAGGAGGAGCTGTCCTCATTTGAGCTTGCTCTCTCCACCGCTGCCGGAGGAGGGCTCTGACGAAATAACGTCGAACCCTCCTCCCTACGATCACCGAGGCTAGAATCTTGCTGAACAAGATTGATATTTGGCGGATTATTTCTTATGATTTCCATCCCGGTAGGCCGCCTATCAAATGCTCTCAAGCATTTGGTTTTCTTGTACACCCGACAAAGGCTGAATTCTTGTCTCAGCTGCCAATTTTACAAAAAAAAAAAAAAAAAAAACTTATTTACTAATTAGTGATGTAATTTAAAATTCTGTAAGATGAAAAAATATTGCAAATACATCACATAAAATCTAAAGTGCGAAACAGATTTTTAACCTATTAATTATATGCCATAGAATTATGTTGGTACTTGGAGATTCATGCTATGGTTATAACTATGTATCATTTTTATTAATATCTTAACTAGTAAAGTATGGTTTAAGCAATTAATTTTAATATAGAAATTACTATATGTTGGTCTTCCAAGATCTGTACCCATTACAAATGTGGTTCATTATGATGATATCATGTTTCTTAACCAATATATACGTATGATAGCTCCCATAATTAGGGTTTGAATAAGTCATGATTTCCTGAAATGTGCCAACAACAAAAACTTTTATTCCCTCGTGATGGAAACATAACTCAATATTTTTGGTTTTGTTGGAATGATTTAGGGTGCCAAAATAAGTTCCTTTGCGACGCTACTCAAAATTTATGACTGTGTTTATCGATCATGATTTCAAGCTACAAGAATGAAGAAGTTTTAATGGCGAGACTTTTAGTGACGACAATCTATTATTGCTAAAACGACCTAATATTAGCGTTGATAGCTTCAGAAGTCCTCATAAAGTGCATGTAGCTAGATCGATTGGAGGATCATAAAGTTCTTTAATTAAGTATTCATTGAGATTATGTGTGTATGTATGTGAGAGATATCATAAAGCTAAATGTTTGGATGTTAAAAATATGATTAAATTACCAGAGGAGCAGGAGTAGTACTACTACTAGTTGCACCAGTTGAAGATATTATTGAAGAGACTTGATGATCTCCTTGTCCTTGTATAGCCTTGTACTCGTTCATCTTCCATTGTGTTTTGCTTCCGTGGGGGGCTCTTCCGGTGTAGAAAACCATCGTCCTCTTCAAGCCGATGATCCGATTGTTCGAAGAGATGACGTAGCTCGGAGATCCGGTTGCCTTCCAGTATCCGCCCTCCGTTAGTCGGCTCGGTCTTCCTCCCCGAGCTTCGCTCTCCTGCCTCGGTATGAAGAAGAAGCATTGCTCAGGGTCTCCTTGGCACATGACTCCATAAAATTCTGAAAAAAAAAAAAAAAAAGAATCCCAAATATTTCAAATTTATTCAGGAAAAAAAAAAAGAGCAATTAAATAACAAACATTAGATTTTAATTCATGAAATATCCATGTTTTACATAATATTCATCTATGTGTTCCAAAGCCATAATTTAAAATTTGTTCTTCTCCATTTATCTTATTACTTGGTTTTTCATCAATATCTCTCTTTAATTTTTAAGCCCCTTCTTGGAAATTTTACATCAATTCTCAATCATTTCCTTTTTTTTTTTTATGCTTATAAGAACTGAAAAATTTCATCAAAAGGGAGACTTAAACCCCCCAAAACAAAGGGAAATACAAAACCGATTAACAAAACAGCTGAGGTGGAAAATGGTAATTAGCGATAACCAAAACACTTGTTGAAAGATAACTAAGAAAAAAAAAGTTATCAAAAAGGTGGGATAAACAAACTCATTAATTAAGAGAGCGTGAAAATTTGAAAGCTCAAACTTTTTTTTTACAGTTTTTTGTAAAAAAATGAAATTAAACTTTTTAACGTGCCATAAGTGTTCATTTGTCAATCTGAAAGACAAACTCCTTCAAAGTAATTAGCCTTTATACACATAAAATAAAACAAAAAAGAAGAAGGAAAAATTAAAGAAAGTATAAATTAAAAGAGGGAAAAGATGGGGTTTTAATTACGTGGGAGATCCCAAGGACTGAAGTCGTATATGTTCAGGTCAGGTATGACCTTGTTCATAACTTCTAGTCTCTTTCCTTCAATCTTGTTTGGAAGATAGAACATAACCAATTCTTCTTCTGTTGGATAGAATCTAAACCCAGGTATCTCCATAATAAATTGACTCAAAAAATATTATTATCTCTCGCCTCAAACAAACACAGACTGAAATCTAGTACTTTTGTTTTTCTGGCTTTACAATTATTTCTCTCTTGCTCATCTATATATATATATATATATATATATATATATATATTGTTGAGTTGTTTTGAGAGCCAAGTTTTTCTGTCATATATATAGAGAGAAAAGTAGTTTAGGCAAAGAAGCAAAAAGAGGTGGGAAGGTATATTAGAGCCGTAGCTATCACAACCAAGCCGAGTGAGAGGAGAAAAAAAGGCAAAGGAGTTGATTTTGCCAGGAAACTTCCATGCACGCGCTTACATGGAAGAAAATATATCTGCATGGTAGTTTCCTCTACGGACAAGACCAGGGTCCCATAAATCACCGCGCCTGGCGGGGAGTAATTATTGGACGAATTAATACTAAAATATTACTTTAAATTGGTGCCCAAAAATATACTTATCAATCGTTATTTATTTTTATAAAAAAATAATTTTTGATTAGATTTAATAGTGGAAAACCGAGTTCTATATGTAAGAGTCCATACTGTAGGAGGATCTTATAAAAATATTTATATATACTCTTGTAATAGGGTATTTGAAAAGAAAGGTTAGGACTGAAATTTTTCAACTGAAAATTGCAGCATGCGAGAGTGTAACGTATTTTTTTTTATATTGTAGCATGTGAGAGTTTTGTTGGAATTAAAATAGGAAACGCAGCGGAAGAGGCGGATCGTTGACAAATAAAAATTTTCTAAAAACTTTGCTCATTGAGAATATATATATAATTTTAATTAATAAAAGAAAGCTTTAGGAATTTTACAAACCTTTTGAAGACTATCAGGGTATCCTAGCTTTCCTCTTTGACACCACGATCTTCCAATTCAAACCTCCACACCAATGGAAAGACGAGTGGGCGTCAAACTGCAAGAATGAATTTTCCTCACACTTTTTTGAATCTGCTATGCACTCAACACATGAGATAGCAGACCTTTTTTTTCAGAGAAGAACTCTCAGTTTTTCTCTCAGAGTATTTTGCAAAAGTTACGTGAATAAAAAAAAAATTCTAGAGATAACTGTTATCTCTCCCTATTTATATCTAAGCAATTAGTTATTTGTCAATTGACTTTTCAATATGAAAATAATCACCATATCACACACATGAGGAAAAAAATATATTTTACAGGGTTGTAACCTTTTAACTTTTCCTTTCCTTTTTTTTTTCTTTCCCCGAATCACTTGGTGATTCGTATCTCTCTCTCTCTCTCTCTCACACACACACACACACACACATATATATATATATATATATATATAAGTAAACGTGAACGTAAAATAACTTTACGTTTCCACTTCTTTTTTTTTTTTTTGCCAAATCACGTTTGACGTGATTTAATAACA